>OY757275.1:5308832-5619109 GCA_963584085.1 Pyrausta aurata | reverse complement strand
ATTACGTAGGCTTCAAGCATACCTTTTGAGCCAAATTGCACAAGAACAAGCAGGTTTTGTGAAAGGGAGAGGAACACGAGAGCAAATACTTGTACTGCGACAAATAATCGAAAAAGCCAGAGAATTTAACACACCGCTTTTCATCTGCTTTGCTGATTTCCGTAAGGCACTGTCATTTGGGAACGTCTCTGGACAGTCTTATCGAGGATGGGAGTTCCGCAACATCTAGTATTCCTAATAAAACAACTTTACGAAGACGGCACAGCAGCAGTACGAGTAGACGACATGCTCTCGCATACCTTTAAGACAGAATCTGGTCGCCAGGGGTGTATACTGTCGCCACTTCTTTTCAATACGTATACGGAGTACATCATGCGCATTGTTTTGGACGGATGGAATAAAGGTATCTCAGTCGGGGGTCGTGTGATAAGTAACTTGCGATACGCTGATGATACCACTCTTCTTGCTACATCTAAAGAAGACCTGGAAGAACTCATGATTCGTCTAGAAGCAACGAGTCTCCGATTCGGGCTTGCTCTAAATAGAAACAAGACGAAGGTTATGATAGTGGATCGAGCCGGACGCGAAAATAGAGACCTTACGCATGTGGCCAATTGCGAAGTAGTACAACGCTACATCTACCTTGGTTCTACTATCTCAAACGTTGGAGGATGCGAAGATGAGATCAAACGTAGATGCGCCATCACCAGGTCAGCGGTGGAGCGGTTGGGAAAGATTTGGAAAGACAGGCGAATAACCAAAACCACAAAAGTCCGCTTAATGGAGTGCCTCGTTTTTCCAATCTTTCTTTATGGGGCTGAAACCTGGTCACTTAGAAAACAAGATCGCCAAAAAATCGATGCATTAGAGATGTGGTGCTGGAGACGTTTGTTAAAGATAGCATGGACAGCGTTCCGCACCAATAACTCCATCCTCAAAGAGCTTCATATAAAAGACAGGCTATCGTCGATTGTGCAGCTGCGAATACTGAAGTTCTTTGGACACATCTCCAGGAATGAGGACTCGATGGAGAGACTTGTTGTGCAGGGCCGTGTTGAAGGCACAAGATCACGTGGTCGGTCCCCAACTCGATGGATAGATCTTATCAAGATACTACCGGATCCACTGCCATACAACCGGATACCGGATCCACTGCCATGCAAAGGGAAGCGAAAAAAACGCAGGTAGGCGTCCAAGTGGAAATACGCGAATTTAATCTCTCCTGTTTAATTTATATTTAAAAATAGAAAACTATATATGTGTTAGCTGTACGGTTACCTGTGTATAAGCTGTCCCTTTTTGCACTTTCACACACACTTTCAACCTCAAATAATGGATACTGCAGCGGATAAACTCCTCAAAAGCATGGATGACCTTTCCGCCATGTTTAGTAGCCGAATGACCGAATTTGAGAAACATCTGCAACCGGCTGGGTTAGCGGCACCAAATCCCACAGTCAAGACACTGGCAGCAGACTTCAACCTCTTCAAAACCTTTGTGTGGAACTCCCTCAATACACTCAAGTCTCAAGTAGAACTCCTTGTCCTTGGCTTGGATCGATTGGAGACCCATACCCGCAGGAAAGTGCTCCTCGTACACGGCATAAAAGAGGAAAAGGATGAAGATGTTGTCAAAAAATCCTTGGAAGTAGTGACTGATAAATTGAAAGTAGGACCTATCACTCCTGAAGCCTTCGAATCTTGCCACAGGTTAGGTGTAAGGAAAGATAATGCATCCCGACCTGTACTGATCAGATTCGCAAACATTAAACACCGTGCGGCCGTATGGCGATCGAAAACTGCACTTAAAGGTACCAAGATCACTATCACTGAGTTCCTAACAAAACCGCGTCAAGACCTATTTGTAGCAGCCCGCAACCATTTTGGCATCAAACATTGCTGGTCCGCCGACGGTGTAATCATGGTTATGCTGTTATGCTGTCTGATAAGTCCAGAGTAAAGATCACGTCGCAGACTGAGCTGAGGCAGCTTATTGAACAACATCCCAAGGCCGCCCCAACACAGGCAGGCACCAGGGGCACGAACAAGAAGTAAAGACGACGACTACCTTCATGTTGTTCACACAATTTGGTTTTTTAACTTGCTGGAAGGAGGTATTTCATCTTACAATACAAATCAAGTGACGTGCTACCTATTTTGTTTTGTTTTGACATTGACATTGACACTGTGATAGGTGCGTTCCGTTATTGCATACGCAATCGGTACGTTTCGTTCATGAGTGCGTTCATTTTTAAACTTTTGCTTATTTTTTTTTTTTTTGTTCTTGCTAAAGATTTGTTTGTTTGTTTTATTCATGATTGAATTATTATGTAAATCCATTGCTCACTCACTAAAAATTGTATTTAAAATAGTATTACCTACCGAAATCTCTTACCTGACAGCTTATACTGATGGAAACTGTGATTGCGTTATATCTACTTGCACTTGCTAGTAGCACAAGTGCAACGTTTTGTGCTAATTTAGTAAATCTAAATATTAATTTATTTATATAAATATATATTATATTATATTGTATATTTATTTATTTATCTTAATTATGTTGCTTGATGATGAATATTTTTCTTGCTCGTCTGAGGACTACGGAAGTGCTCTCAGCGGATCGGAATCGAGTAGTGAGTTGCCTGACTCCAAGCCACTAAAGGAGAAACTTGGAAAAGTCTTTGAAAACACCTCAAAATTTTTCTCTGTGGTGCATGTCAATGCGCAAAGTGTGCCTAGTCACTACTCTGACTTTCTTGCTTCTTTTAACCCTGGTATAGTAGACTGTATTCTCGTCTCTGAAACGTGGCTAAAACCGTCACTCGCTTCGACTAGTTACTCTCTTCCGGGTTATAGACAGTTTAGAAATGATCGTACTGGGTTAGGTGGCGGTGGTGTTGGTATTTACCTGCGAAGTGGTATTCCTGCCAAAGTAGTCTCGAGTTCTCCGTCACAATACTCTGCCTCACTTGAATATCTGTTGCTTGAGGTAATTGTCAACCATAAAAAAGTATTGTTGGGAGTATTTTACAGCCCTAATGACCAAATCGATTATTTTGAAAGTTTTGAAAATGCCCTCGAGGGTTTAATTCCCGACTTCGATCACATTATATTAATGGGAGACCTCAATACATGTTTACTAAAGTGTGACAATAGATCCTGTAAACTGTATGAACTGACGTCTTCTCTTAATCTTCACATACTCCCTATGACTTCTCCCACTCACTACTTCCCTAATTGCAGGCCCTCTCTTATAGACCTGATCATTGTCTCTAACCAGGATCTCGTAAACACTCATGGACAAATGAGTGCCCCATTTTCCCACCATGATCTGGTATTCTTAAATTATAAACTACGCCCTCCCAAAGTTAGAGGCAAGGTCATACTACAGCGTAACTTCAAGGACATGGACCTGGAGCGTCTCCGAGAGGATGTTCGAAAGGTTGATTGGTCATCGATTCTTGCATCAGATAATATTGATGACATGGTAAATTCTATGACTGCTGAACTGATTAGGATATATGACATTCATGCTCCTGTGCGTCCTGTGCGACTGAGACACTTGCCTGCGCCCTGGCTTACACCAGTGATCAGGCGTGTCATGGCTAAGCGCGATAGGGCAAAAGCTCGTTGCAGAAAAGATCCAAGTCAAGAACACCATGAAACTTATAAAAAACTGCGTAACATTTGCAACAGGATGTGCAGGAATGCAAAGCGCTGCTATATTCATTCGTCTCTTAAAAACCGGACTCAGACCCAATCTTGGAATTTCCTACGGACGTTGGGCGTAGGCAAGACGAAGGAGTCGCATGAAAGTGACGTAGACCTGAACTCCCTAAACTTACATTTTACCACTCCGCCAGTCGTTATGGACAGTTCCCATAAAACTTCAACCCTCTCTCACCTTGCCAATCTTCCTGCCCCTGCATGCTCACCTTTTGTCTTCAGCCCTGTTTCTGTTGAGGGAATCATTAAATGTATTCGCTCAATATCTACGAAAGCTATTGGTAGCGATCACTTGAGTTTGGATATGATTCTCCCGGTGTTAGAGGACGTTGCACCAGTAATCACTCACATTATTAATTTCTCGCTTTCGTGCAGCGTCTTTCCATCGTCATGGAAGCAGGCATTTGTCATACCGCTACCCAAAACCCCTAATCCCGTGTCATATTCTCAGTATCGTCCCATCTCTATTCTTCCCATATTGTCCAAGGTTCTGGAATCAGTGGCTCACAAACAACTTTATGAGTATTTGACTAGCAACAAACTACTTTGCCCATCCCAGTCCGGATTTCGTCCTTCACACAGTACGGTTGGGGCATTGCTGAATATAACGGAGGACATCCGGCACGCCATGGATGAAACCATGCTCACCGTGCTCATTCTGTTGGATTTCAGCAGTGCCTTTAACTCGGTCGATTTTGATATTCTGCTTGCAACCCTTCGCGCTATTAATCTGTCACCTTCCGTCGTCGACTGGTTTCACTCGTACCTTCAGGGACGTCAGCAGTGTGTAAAAATTGATAGTGCCTCTTCTGATTGGTCCAATCTCACTGCTGGTGTACCTCAGGGTGGTGTACTATCCCCTCTTCTGTTTTCAATCTTTATAAATAATATTTCACTTGTCTTTTCTTCTCCCTTTCACCTGTATGCAGATGACTTACAGATCTATAGACATTTTAAATCGCATGAGCTGTCTGAGACCTTGATTGCTGTCAATAGGGATCTGAATGCTGTCCAGCAGTGGGCAACATCATTTGGCCTACTAGTTAATCCGGCGAAATCTCAAGCCATGATTATTGGTAGTAGCAGACTCAGAGGTCAAATTGATTGGGACGCAGTACCTGCGATTGAATACTCAGGCATTCCGATTCCCTTCACCGACAAGACTAAAAATCTTGGTCTAATAATGGACTGCACCATGTCTTGGACAGCACATGTGAATGACATCAGTCGACGTATGCATTTCACATTCCACTCTCTTAAAAGACTCCAGTTTTTCTTACCTTTTAAAACAAAAGTTATGCTTGCGCAGTCTCTTCTGTTGCCGATACTCGACTATGCCGATGTTGCCTTTTTAGATCTGACCGAGGAGCTGCTTAATAAATTGGAGCGTCTCCAGAACCTGGCCATTAGGTTTATCTTTAATCTACGGAAATATGACCACATCTCCAGCTATCGCACCCAACTAAAATGGCTTCCGATTCGCCTGCGTCGTGACATGCATATCCTCACTTTTCTGTACAATATCATCTACAATCCTCAGTCCCCAACCTATCTCCAATGTCGTTTCAAACGACTTCCCCCTCCCACACGTTCTAGAAGACCTTGCATCACCGCCACTCTCGAAATTCCAAGGAGCAATACCAACTTTTTCTTTGACTCCTTCTCTGTCTATGCTGCGAGACTCTGGAACAAACTGCCTCTAGAACTGCAAGAAAGCTCCAATATACAAATATTCAAAAAAAGAGTTAAAGAACATCTACTCTCTCAAATACCCTCTTCATCGTAGAGTATACATTTATACATGGATAGTATAGATTTATACATAATATTGATATATATTATTATTATTTATATATTTTATTATTGTTTGGTTATATGTATATATACTATATACGTTATGTTAGATTATTTATAGTATTTAGTTTATTATTATTATCTAAAAAATATTAATAAATTATAACTTTTTTTCCGTATTATTAATCTAGCACTGCCAATATCCGCAACTATTTCATTTCCAACACCTATGGGTTGGCTGGAAGAGATCTCTTTTAGGGATAAGCCCACCTTTGTTCACATTGTGACTTTTTGTATTTTCTGTACATCTTATAAGTGCAATAAAGAATATATTATTTAAAAAAAAACTCCAATTTAGGAAAGTTAGTATGGTGGTTTCCCTCCCTCTTGCCTTCCACACCGCAGTTTAGACTTTTTATACCCAGTCAAAAGCATTTCATCCTACTACTATTATAAAGGCGAAAGTTTGTAAGTATGGATGTATGGATGTATGGATGTATGGATGTTTGTTACTCTTTCACGTAAAAACTACTGAATGGATTTGAATGAAACTTTACCACAATATAGCTTATACATCAGAATAACATATAGGCTAAAATTTTTGAGGTTTCTAATGTGAGATCGTAAAAAAACACATTTTTTGCGTTACTAGACGGGACGAACCTGAAGTCCACGCGAACGAAGTCGCGGGCAAAAGCTAGTGACAAAATAAATCCTCAGCCTTCTGCTTGTACTGATTTTTCTGCTACCCAGCACCAGGAAACGCTTATTTGATGGCGGCATTTACTGATCGTCACTGAATATTGCAGCTTTTAATAGATAGAGCTATCCCACTAGACTTCCCAATACATTCTGGTAATCCTGCCATTTCTGGTAGCCGTTTACTATCTCACCTTTTAAAAGTTTTAAATAATTTAGAGCATGTCAAGATATTGTAAAGAATCCTTAAATGCAGAGTATGACAAATTTTTCAAGATCTTTTTAAGATCAAATCGATTTATTTTCATTTTTTTCCTTCCACTTTATATCCCATAAGCCATCTCCAGACGGATTCCCATTAGTGATGGTAAAACAATAACGCCAATAATCCCAACATGAAATAATAGGTGACCCTTCCAAATCGAATCAAGTACGGATAACAGCACTTCAAGGTAAACACTGCGGTAGCTTATGCAGTTGTAATAAGGGTTAGTTTTCAAAAAAAATGTTTAACCTAATGTGCCGGCGGCAGTACATTAGTAGCCTTTGAAACCTCCTGTGGCCTCAGTCACACCAATATTCACTCTGCACTTTTGTTGTTAAAATTGAATTTCGTTTGACAGCACCCACTTTATTTCCAACACTTTTCTCCGCCACAGAAATATGACTTCTGCAGAAATGTCATCAAAGTTTATATTTGAGTGTGGTTGGCTGAATTTTTAATTCTTCGCAGTCGCCTCGCAAACAAATTAGATTGTGAAACATAACAAGCAATCAGGAACATGCAAACTTTCCAATTCGCTCGATTTAGCTCTCGATAAATTAATTTACGATTTCCCAAGGATTTTTCTTTATACATCAACGAGGCAAATTAAAAAGTTCAGTACAATATTTCATTTCGCAGGGCTTACATAATTATTTTATCGTTATGATAGCGGTCCCAGCAAACATAGCTTTGCCCCTGCCCCGTTTTATGTTTACTGTCCTATTCAGGACCAAGACAAATATAACGAAGTAAAAATCATCACAATCAATCCACCGTGTTTTCGAGTTACAAGCGGTGTTACTCACACCATTCTCGTGTATAGATAACGGTTTTTAATGACACAGCTTTACCTCAATCTGAACAGAAATCAAATCAACTATGTAAGATAAATGACATTTTTGGGATTTTCTTTGTAGCGACAGCAGCGTGGCAGCAGCGGATGTCTTCAAATTAGCAGCGCGTCTGTCGCGCGACTGGGTCGTTCCCACTACACCCATTACCTATTTGCAGTGCTAATACGGGGATAGTATTACCACTGCAATGGGTAATGGGTATAGTGGGACGGACCCTGTCGTGTATAGTATGACATTCTCGGCAGCGCGACTGTCGCGCGTAAGTCGCGCTGCTGCCACGCTGCTAAAGTCGCCTAAATGTGAAAGCGCTCTAACTTTTCTCATGTCATTAATTTCTGTGTACTGCTGCCAAAAACCTCGATGCAGTATCATAATTATAATTATTTATCGCAGCATCCAGGGCGTCAGTAAGAATACGATGGGACAATGAATGCGGTACACAATGGAGCCATTGTGAGTTATCAGAAGCCGCAGAGATACAAAAGTGGGTCACGATACAGTATGTGTACTCCGAACTAATTTAGGATTGGTAGATAGCACGCAGGAATACAATGAATCCGCTTGCAACCTGTCACTATGGAAAACTTTGGGAGATAACTTTGTTTAGCAGTGGACGCCCTCTAGCTAAAGGTGATGATGATGAAATAAGAGTTCATGCACTATGACCAGGTAAAGGTAACTACGTATACTCTGTAGAATCATGGATAAAAAAGTTGCTTCTAATATATACAGGGTGACTGTTGGCGTCGTCGTGAACCGTCGGGGCTCTTCGGCCCTCATCGTGCGCACCAGCGCGAGCACAGTCGTAGGTGCTCCGTCCGCCACTCACTCTCACGATCTTCAGCGGCACCGGACGCGTTCCTCCCATATAGGCGCGATCTACTTACCAGCAATGAATTAATGAAATTACAGTCCGCTTTTATCATTTATCATATATTAATAGACTTAGGACCCTAACAGTGACTTTGAAAACATTGGCAATATTTTAAACTAAGAACCTACTCATGATTTATAGTCCCTTTCACATATTAAAATGAAAATCAATTGATTTGATCAAACCGAGAAAAATCATAAGTTTCACTCCGATTTCCGGGATCCGTTTAGGCGGAGTAATTTTTTTGATACTTTTATATTATTTGTCAATTAAAAAATCAAATTTTAGAAATTCTGAAGTGTTTAATATCTTCTATATTCTCGGTTTCATTAGATGATAGATAACAATTGATTTTCATTTTAATATGTGGAAGGGACTATGAATTATGAGTTTCTTAGTTTAAAATATTGCCAATGTTTTCAAAGTCATCCTGTATGGGCCACACACATACACACACATCGGTATGATTTATTCAAAGTCCACACCTGATTTTTAAATTAAAGTAAATCCAGTACTAAACATAAATAAAAAAACTTACAGAATGGTACAAATTGAAATAAGCGATTGGATATTTTAATACCACATCAAGTCATTTAGCTTTCGGGAATTTACTATATAAAATAAAAATCAACCGCATGGTAAACTCGACCATCATTACTTCTGTCCTTTGGCGCAACTGAACATAATTTTGCTATGTCGATACTATATTTATTGGACATTTTAATAAGTAAAAGGCTGGTGATGAAGATTACAGGTTGGGTCGGAGTGTCTTAGTAAATATGTTTTAAGACTTCTTCGATGCATTGAATATAGAAAAGTACCTTGTTACATATTTAGAACAGGTAGGTAGCCTGTTCAGGTAGAATCTGATTGATTTATTTTTATAATGATATAGAAATCATCGTGCACATCGGATTTTATTGTATTTTTTTTAATATGTTTCATTAATAAAGTTTATTTGAGAAGACCACAAACTTCATTGATTGTTACCAATAAGATGAAACTGATCAGCCGAATTCCATCAGTTCAGAAAATGAATTGTTATTTTGACTGGTATTGATAGGCGTCCTTTAATGAATAAATATTGAAACTCTATACTTGGAAATTAGCTACTGAAACATGATGTTTTATGCTCATTGAATTCGAAACTCCTTTCTTAGGAAACCTTATCATTTGAAAAGGAAAATGACTGGGAGAACTTCAAAATTGAACAAAAGTTTGGTAACTTTTAACAACATCTTTTTGATGTTACTTTGTGTATCGGAAAAGTTTGAAAAATTGTGTTGATGTAGCGTAAATATTGGCAATACATTTAGGTATTTGCTTTATATGTATTTACGAATGAAATTGATTGAGAACATAGGAATAAACGTAGGTTACCAAATAGTAATTTAAAATATTAGTACTCGTGAGCGTAGTTAGTATTTTTCCAATAAAAAAATCAAATATTCGTTCTGACTGGATAGTTGAATGGGTAAACAATTTTCAGTTCGTTTTGCTTTAAAAACTTATTTTATCTTGCTTCCTACTAAATATTACCTTATCAAATATTATGTACCTACATGGTAAGGCCACATACACATAGCTATTGAAAAATGCGAGTTTACGTGGAAGTTTACATAGTAGAATGCGTAGTAAAAATTCGTAACAGTCACATAGTCATTGCATCTACTAAATCTTTGCTACGAACACGATGCATTTCGCTACGGTTCCATAACACACGCATCAATCCGTAGCAACACCAACCAACACGCTACACACTCACAGTGAACATGTTACTTATAGAGACTGCAAAGCTTGGTCAAATGTTACCGTTTACAGTTACTTGAACAGGGAAATCATTGAACCGGTATTAATATTTCTTTGAAAATGAAAGAAAATTATATTTGGTAAGGTTTCTGTAATAGATTTCTGAATTTTCGGAACTCAAGGCTTTCTAAATGAAATAAGTTACTTGATTTAGCGCACGCAAGCATTGTTTGAAAATCAATTATGTTGATTGCAATGTAATATGAAAAGATTGAAAAGTGGTAGAAAACATTAGAAACAAATATATTCCATCGGTTTGTATTTGTATTAAAAAACCTGTACCATAATTTTCTTTTTCCTTAACTTAAGAGCTTCGCTCTTGTCAGTGGAGTAATCGCCTTTATTTTCTTTTGTTTACCTTCCTCTTGATCTCCTGGTATACCATGACACTGACTTTTTCCTGCACATTGTCGAAATAACTTTGCCAAGTCCTTCCTCTTCCTTTCTTTCCTTTTAATTCATCATCATCATCATCATTATCATTATCAGCCAAAGGTTGTCCACATAGGCCTCCCCCAAGGATTTCCACAGCGACCGGTTGTGAGCGGTCTGCATCCCGTCCATTCCTTCTACTTTCTAATTATTTTTTTCTTCTCTTCTTCCTTCCTTTTGTCCCACCTACGTGGGGTCGGGTCTCCTTGTCAGTCTGCGCCAGAGCGAACGATTCTGGGTTGTCTCTGCAGGGATGTTGAGGTCTTTTTCAAACATACTTTTTTTTTCCATAAGCTTAAGCAGCATACACCAACACATTCGCATGCATTTTGCATTTCGCATTCGCATGATGCGGCTTAACGATACTAATACTGACAAAGATGCTATCACATCTAGCTATGTTAGAGCAAAACATAGCTTAAGCCGCATTCAAAAATGACATATTTTGTATGTGAATGCAGCAGCAGTAAGTTTAAAGTCCGCCCTGTCTAAAGCGAAACAAAAATGTAAGCCTTCGTTAAAACTTTCGAAGCCATCCCAATTAAGGTAGCATCATACGTTTGTTAAAGTCAACAGTCTCTAACCACATAATTTTTAAGTAAAAAAATATGGTATGACTACTTATGTTTTTAAATAAATAGGCAGGCATTTGACGAACCATCTCACTTAATGATTTTAATCGTTATTATTACAAACATCAAACATTCTGCTTTTTATCGACCTTAAAAAGTATTAAGTTTTTTTTCTCAGTTTAATAATAATATAACAATAATCTTTAGTTGTTGATACATCTTCTAGATATGCCTTTTATATCTTAAACAAAATCGTCACTATACCACAACGTCTTTTATGCTCTCATAGTCTTATTAATAACTTAAATCGAGCACTGTGAAATAGAGATAGACTATTTCCGTTAGGGTCAGCTGAATTCATGAATTAGTTAGCTGGCGAGATCGGAGATGTACCTGACCTTTGGATTTAATGAACATTGCACACAAATATTCCAATTTTCGAACAAATTATCAAATTATTAGTCGTAACGTTATCGCAAGATCACACTGGATGCTGACCGCTGCCTGTCTACAGCTCAACATATGTTTTAGCTGATGAGGATAAAAAAAAGTTTTATAACATAACTAGCTTTTGCCCGCGACTTCGTCCGCGTGGAATAGTGACTTCTTTCTCCCGTTTTTAACACATTTACCACTATATCTTTGCTCCTATTGGTCGTAGCGTGATGTTATATAGCCTATAGCCTTCCTCGATAACTGGACTATCCAACACAAAAAGAATTATCCAATTCGAACCAGTAGTTTCGGAGATTAGCGCGTTCAAACAAACAAACTCTTCAGCTTTATAATATTAGTATAGATTTATTTATTTATTTAGTCTTAACCATACTCTAACAAAATTGGTAGATAAATTTAAAGCCACCAGGCACCGACGGGAAAGCATTTTAAAGCTCAGTTAATTCTTGTTTTAAAGTTGACTTAACAAATCAACGAAGTTTCACTGTTGCAGTCCATAGATTGCGACTTACTGGCTTTCCTTTGAACTTATTTAATCAATACTTTATTTGCTCTTAAATTTTTCAGTACTGTTATTCCAGTTGGCTTATCGTGGTAAACGGTAACTAAGTAGCCATTTTTCTTTACTATTCGGGTCACATAAATGGAACTTTTGTTAAAACTTTGAAAATACGAGGAAGTTATAATTGAGTTCCAATTTTTTGAAGACTTTTTGTCCATTTTGGTAGCGGAAAGTTGCCTATCTATTTTTGAAAAGAGTTTACCAATTGTTCATTAAATATCCGTCAATTAAACTTCAAAGCAAACTTAAATCTACAGACGCATCAGAAGCACTATACATGAACCCAGATACTTGCATTTATACCAAATCACTTTTCCCCACGTTTTCGCAAATAACCCAATACCTCTCTATTGCACGCCCCAATTTTTTTATCACGCAATATTTAACTAACCACGGATATCACAAAGAATACCTCAAACGTTTCCACATTGTTGCAGACGACACCTTTACACACATACAAAAAAAAAACCTGTCAAACGTGCTGTGATTCACAAGAAAAAGTGTCATATCTTGTAGCAAGGCAATTAATAGCGAGGCGTCTAACTATCCGTAGCCTGTAGTTGTTTACCCGTTGTATCCGTTGTTGATCCCATTACGTGACGTGATTCCATATGGTTGATGCTTGTTTGATTTTAATACGGTGCGCTGTTGCATTTACGGGTGGTTAGATCTGCTTCAACCTGAAGCCAGCTAATACTGTTCTTAGTTTGGACTGGGTTTCGTTGACGTTAGACATAATTATTTTTAGCACTAAACTTTAATCAATAAAAAGCGTTAATAAATGTGTAATAAAGTACACAAATCAATTTTCTTCATTTCGTTTAATATTTGGCCCAGCATAAAGGTTTTATAGCTACCAAAAGAAGTCTCATAGACTTATGTTATTATCATTGAACTACTACGAGTATTACTAGCATATGGAACTGATAACACCACGAACAAATATCGTACCACATAAATTGATGCCACTTGTCACCAACTGATTCGAACGGTTTCATATTCGAAATTAATCTTGTCGTCGTATTTAGGACACATTTTTACGTAGTAATAAAAACTCTTTGTTTAATATGCACCCTTACACCATAACCACCTATAAACTACACCAACATAAATTCAAATTATCGATAAGCGATTTCCAAACATGAGATATCGACGGATTAGAACGCTGTCCAAGTTATAATTCAAGAGATTATGGTTGCGAGGTTCCGATCGAGCCGAATGCGGCGAGGGAAATATGTATAGCTTTGCCAGTCGATAGTTCACTATCGATAGTTGAGAAAATGTAATAGTACGGAAATATAAATATAAGTATCGATAAGTTTATCGATAGTGTCGGTAGCCCCGTTAAGAGTCAATACTATCGACACACAGCAATTATATAGAGAAGCTAATAATATAGGATGCACTATTTCGTATCATTAAATTTTATTTCGCCTCTAACGCTTACAATTTGGGTGTCATCAACTAATAATAATAATAGTCCCCCTAGCCGATTTCGACTACGGTGGCCAGTCACAACGACTAACCGACTGCGCGGGACATATTATAGTGCACAAGTGTGTGCGCAAACACAGGTGCACTCTCTATTCCTTTCACTCTCATAGCCCGATGGGACAGCAATCTGACACGACCGGAGAGAGATCAGGCGTAGTACCAACGGCTTTGCGTGCTTTCCGAGGCACGGGGGTGAAAACACCGCCAACTTTCAAACTCCAGGCTTCCCTGAGAATTTCTGAACAGACAAACCGAAGTACATATTTTTGGCCCGACTCGGGAATCGAACCCGGGACCTCTGGCGCAGCCGTCGCTTTAAAATGCGACTCTCTAACCGCTGCGCCACCGAGGCAGTTATCATAGTCATCAACTACTTAGTAAAAGATTAAACTACTCTTCCTCGAACAGGTGATGTTTTTCGTCATCCACTGAACTAGTAATTAACATGGAACCTCTCATTCCTAGAGGCCGGCATCCTTCTGTCGAATAACAAGTTGTTGATTAGCCTCTGTCTATAGCACCCGCGTGGCGAGATCAAAAACGCCTCATCAAACGACCGGAGATCGTTCGAGATTGCTGCCACAGCTTGAGTGTAACAGCCAGCACGTTTTGTACATCATCGACATCATTATTAGCTGTAGGCATCTACTGCTGAAAATAATCTCGATGGCCGACTCTGTCTACGCCACACGACAGGTATTCTAGAGCGAAGAGCAACACTATTACCCACAAAGGCACCCACTGAAAATCAGAGTCGTGGTATGCGTTGCCACGACTTAATATGCTGAGCGGGCCTTTTCGACTCGAGTAGTCTACCCAGTTCTGCATGTATATTCAATGTTTTTTTCTCGTTCGAATAAATTTATTTTGTTTCTTTCTTTCTTCTTCTTCCTTCCCTCTGTCACACCTACGTGAGGTCGGGTCTCCTTGTCAGTTTGCGATTCTGGGTTGTCACTGCAGGGATATTGATGTCTTTTAGGTCGTTCCTTATATTGGTCCGCATGGGTTTCGGTCTACCTCTTTCTCTTCTTTTGGGTGTTCTAGAAGGCTTAGGGCTATATTGACGACATGGTCTGTTCCTCCTTTGGGTGTGTCCGAACCACTGAATAGATAAATAAGGTTAGAAACGTTCTGACAGTTCGTTTGTATGAGAACCTGTGTCGCCGGTGGGCGGTACGGCGTTGTTGCTGCAGTGCCAAAAGCACCAATCAATGAATCAACGCATCAATATCACAAACCAATCACACTTTCCGCTGGGAGCTCTGTGATTGGTGTGATTAGTACGTAAAACCAACTACCAATCACAGAGCTGCTAGCAGTGGAACCATCAATCATCATTCCGCTACGTTCATTCTTTAAATGTCAAAATACTACGTTGTGGTAAAAGTCGATATTTTAGGTCGTTCGATATCGATAACTTCAATTACCGGTGTAATGTATTTTTTCAATATGAATTGAATAAGAACCATAAGATTTTAGTTTTGCGTATTTGTATAATTTTACGGCACATTTGATCGCATCAAAGGGTTTTACAATTACCTTCCCATAGAAAACAATAAGAAAAAAAATATGTTTTGCTATACTTTACTTGAAATAGAGAAAATTAATACTTTTACGTATTGCTTAATATTAATAATTTGATTAAAATAATTTAAAATAAATTAATATTAACATATTTTATAATTTATTTTTGACAATAATTTGACATGTCTGAGAACGCAATGTTTTGACACGTGTTTGTGATTGATGTTGCTCTCAAGAAGAGAGCTTATTAATATATTTTTTGATTCAACAGAATAGTTATATAGACTCTACAGTTTTCCACAGCGACCGGTCGCAAGCGGTCTACTGTGTCCAATGCAATCCTGCAATTTTCAGAAGGTCATATTGCCGGTGGACATCCACGCTCTGATGTTGTCGAAGGGTGTTCAATGTGAAACTTTTCTGCAAACTTTTCGTGGGAACGGCCTTTAGGTGTTGTTGATTATGATAGGGTAGATATCTACATGGCACAATAGCAATAGCCTACTCTTTCTAGCATCTGAAAGAATTACATATAATTGACAATAGGCGTAGAAAGTATTTCCATATTGTTGTTTAATAAAAAGATAATATCCCCGTATAAGTTTGAAAAACTTTTTTTTATTAATAGCAAATAAGAAAAAATAAAACTAAGACATGCAACATAAAAAATAAGAAAAAAAATCAGACCTGATTTAAGTCAGGTCTACGTGTTGTGTCAAAGGACGTAAAATACATATAACATCTATCTATAATATATAAATACACTAATTAAAAAGCTGGATGTTTTTGTTTGTTTGTTTGAACGCGCTTATATCAGAAACTATTCGTCTGGTTATAAAATATGTCACATTTTTAGATAACATATTTATAGGGGAAGACTATAGAAGTAGTAATGCGTATGGGCTTTTAAAAAAAATATGATTTATGGGAACGGTAAAACTTAGACGCGCGAACGAAGTCGCGGGAGGGCACTAGTTTGTTATAAATAAATACTAAACAATATTTATTTTAACCAATTAATCATGTTTTAATCTCCTAAAACATCAGTAGGGAAATTACCATTTATCGATATTTTTACTATGCCGTGAGCTACATCCCTGTCGTTGTGTACGCAAGCGAACCAAGCAAATTGGATGCGATACATTGCGTGCTAAGGTAGCAATTTTGTTAGTAATGTGCGTGCACAGTCATCAATGAGTATTTTTTAAATACTTGGTGCAACAAAATCGCTGTTCTTGCAGAATATTACTGCAACGCTCTTGTCACGCGATTGAAGTACTGCTCATGCTCATATGCTCACAACTAGCTCACCTCTGCTGCACTGACCGGGGCATTTCTAACCTTATTTATCTATTCAGTGGTCCGAACCATAGTAATCCAGAGTGAAGAGCAACACAAGGAGGCGTCCCCACTGTTTTCTATGGTTGCAAACGGGCTGTAGGTCGTATGGCCATCTTGATTGTAGAAGACTTACATCAAATCGCACCTTTGATCGAATTGTCCTTCGAACTTTACCGCCCTAAAGCCATCCGTTCTATGCTATGTAGTGCCCTGATAATAGAATAGTTGACACTACCTATATTAATTTGTTGCTTTTTTGTGTTCTTTTACGCCGCCTTAATCGTTTCTGCCTCACCCAATGGTTGACTGGTAGAGAATGCTTTAAGAATTTACTTCGCCATTTGTACTTTCTTTTGTCTGTGCAATAAAGAATAAAATAAATAAATAAATACCAATCACAAAATAAGAAGAGTATACCAACTGTCGTACTTTTAACTGTCAAAACGCTGCTCTCCATGGATTTACTATGGCAATTTGAAACTATGACGTCATAGATAACTGCGTACAACTTTTTACTGTTTACAGATACTAAACAAAAAATAATCTGAGTAAATTAATGAAATGATAAATGAATAGTTGGCCTATTATTAGTTTATTGAAAAAGGTGTGACAGATTTTGCATGAAAACCAACCCAACCCAACCCAATTGCCCCTTGAGCTTACTGGTTCATTCTAAGCGTTGATCAAAGTACAACTTTGTAGTGTGGTCAGAATAATTCACATTGTTTGTATATTGCATTTCGAAACATTTCTTTCAGAAAGCAAGTAAGGTACAAGAACTGGCTTTTCTATTTTCCCTGTCAGCATCACATCCGATTAGTATCGACGCCCGAGACATCGGATGTAATCGATGTTTTCAATATTTGTAGGCTCAGATGTGAGCTATTTTCAAACATATTTATCTTTGCCTGTTTGAGAAGTAACGAGAATAAGTCGTTATTGATTATGCTCGGAAATTCGTTTACACAATTTTAGATACGTAATATACGTAGCGATTTTTTATATTATTATTATTTTTTAGGTAGAATTTGTAAGCATGTCTTATTTGAAATTTATATTTTTTATCATTTTGGTGTACTTTAAGCACTGGCAACACATCAGGTTACCCACTTTTGTTGCAAACTAGCTCTTATTACAACTACATAAGATGCTGCACAAAATGGGAAAAGTTATTTACCGATGTCAAAGTTTTTATTTCTATTTGAAGAGTGAAAAGTTGTAAATTAAACATTTGGAAATAAGTATACTTTAATATACTTTAATTTTTACTGATTGGACTAGGAGATTTTGCGTTCAGCATTAAATCCATCTTTTGTAAACTATTTTTTTGTGGAATATAATTTTTAAATAAAATAAATTCTTTGACCGGAGGCTTATATTTAATTTTAATTTACGTGAAATGAGAGTAAGATAGGAGCCTGCTTATCTTTTATCCAATTGCATATCCTTATTCATTCTGTTCCATTCGCTAATTGGCAGGTCCACTCCACAGCTCGGCTGGGCAATTACGTAATTTGAAGGCTTTTGAATTCCAATAATATGAATGTTAACAGGATATGACCTGTATTAATGAGGGAGGGGTATTTTAAATATATGCCCTTTAAGTAAAATAAATTATATTCTTATTTTTTAGCAAAATAAAGAACCAGCAATATGATACAATGCAAACAATTGTCCAGAGGTGTCCAAACATATAACTTGAAATTGTCATTTACTTAACATGTCAACGATTTTGATTTACATTCATTAGGGATTCGAAGGCTAAGGGGACTACTACTAGTACTACTTTTATGTCCGCCATTTTGGTTTCAAGATCTAAGGCTGGTTTCAGAGCGATGCGACGCGCCATTCAAAAGCGCGCGCTTGAACGCCAGACCACTCAGTGAAAATTATATTAGTATCTAGCATTAGTCCTACTTCGATCAAATAATATTTATATTATATTTTTAATTAATTGAAAGTTTTCATTATAAGTTTTTTTCATTTACTTGAGTTTATTCTTTTTTTTATTATAGTGTTTTATAAAATGTATACCTCTATAAAACACTATAACAAGCATAAGCACTTGTAAAAAGAATCTGTGTCAGACAAGGAATTGAACCTTGTTTCTTACACTATCCGGACGCATGCATGCATTATTTACTATTATTGTCATGGGTAAAACATTGCTTGCAAGTATGATCGTCAATTAGTCACGTCAGTTTACTTTGAACTTTAAGGGATTCCAGTCGCATAGCGATTGATTAAAGTTACATAATACTTCTGCGGATTTCTCTGCACCTTAACAAAGATATTGCATTTTCAGACATTTTCAGTGAATTCACGCTCCAGAGAATTACCGTCACCCAGCTTCAAATGAATCTGTGTAGTTTTATTTTGGTCACCTTTCAAAACGGACGACGTTGAAAACTACCAATTTACGCTTGTTGGATGCTGAAAAATCAGGTTTTCCCGACTAGTTCTCATTCATTCACTCTCATTTTTATTTTTATTTTTATTTTATTATTTATTTAGTTCTCTGAACTTTAATGGGTAAGCTACAAACAAATACTATACAAAATTACAAGTTACCTATCATGAACATACACATTTATGTATGCTTAGCATCCTTCAAAAAAATCCTATATTTGATACCAAAAATAACATTATAAAACCTACGTACCTCACTAAATCATAGATGAAAAATCGTTATTAGTTACGGTCAAGGACTCTGGCGCCTAACCACCTTAAGAACACCAAATCGCTGTTTCATTGTAATATATTTACTTTATTAGTTAGTGACGACTCGTTTGGTGCAGGGGTTAGCGCTGAACCAGCGGTCGCGGGTTCGAATCCCGCCAGGGGCTAATGTTTGTGTGATGAGCAGGAAAATTTGTACCTAAGTCTTGGATGTTATATGTATTTAAGTAGTTATGGGAGACGCCCCGTTATGATCTTTGTCAGGTAATTCGTAACACGAGAAAGAAAATTCCTTACTTCGAAACCAGACGATTGGTGTGTTGTCTGGCGCATGTTTATCATATTTATATATTTGTTTATTCATTTATTATATTCGTTTAAGATCATCGTCAAACAAATCAAATGACATAAGGGTGACATAAATTTTCATAGCCTCAAAACATTACTAAGCAATTTTCTAACCAAACCAGTGCTGGAAGTCTGAAGCAAAATGTTTGACATTTCGCGTAGACAATTTCAATATTCTGATTTTCTGCTCCATCGAATATCCTTCTAACTAGCGTTGCTAAATCTTTAAAAAATATTTGTATTTTTTTAAAGCTTGATTCAAACATTTTTCTCAATCAATAAATACACGAAAATTACAATTTTGTCTCAGTATTTTTCGAGCGCCACCTGGGTTTTACAGGGAACTATGTCGAGACTTCCGCGCCAGGTCGTTCGACCCCACATATTTTGACATTCGTATACCAGGTACTACAAGTTTTGGTGAGTGAATGTTACAGTAACACTATCAAAGCAGTCGCTGTAAAATAAACAGTTTTTTTTTTGACAAATTGGATGCGAATTTGTGCAAATTGAAGTTTAGAATAGTCCCGTCTGGCGTCAGAAGCCGGTTAGGATTTCAATTTCAGATAAATTCAAAGCCTGTATTCCAAATAAAAATACTCGCAGTTTGAAGAATTGAAGATTGATTTGGGTTCAAACCTATTTTAGAAATGCTTCATTCCATGGGTGAGTGAATATAGAAATATCAAATAGCAGATATTTTGTAAGTCATGCTTAAAATATTTTTTGCTATCAAGGAGGTTAACACACGTGAATAACAGACCATCCATCGAACATTTAAAAAATAATCTCGTAGGCTATAATATAAAGTTTGTTACAATTCAATTCAATTCCATTCAATTTATTTTATTCACAAACAATAATACATTGTGTTTGAATTAATTAACATTAAATTATAAAATAAAACTACAACATTAAAACAAATAATTAATTACAGTAGATATGTCAAAGTAAAAATAAAATTAAAACATTTGAAAACACAATTGAAATGTATAATAGAGATGTCAATGTTATTCATAGAAATAACAACATTTTACAAGATACACCAGAACCCAAACTTCGCTCAGCGCGCGCACACGCAAAAGCGCAAACGCCAGTGCGCGCAAAGAAGATTAAATAGAAGAAAAAACACCCTGACAGCGCGCCGATTGTTTTTTTATTTTTATTCTTCTACTTCGAAAAAAACACGTGGCCGTGAGTGTGTAGTGCAATTAACACTAAATTCGTAAATATTTTTTTGTATTATATCACTTTTATAAATTCGAAATACGTATCCAGAATTTCCTTTCAACTACATACCAGCTTCTTATGGATCAAAAAATGTGACACACATAAAAACCACATAAAAATTTTAGTTGTATTTTACAACATAGTGGTTTACCGGTAACACTACTCTATTATAGCACTACTATTGTTTTCAAATAAATTAAATTACGCGGCCACAGTCTAAAGCACAAGAAATGTATTTTTTGTTACGTTATGTTACGTTAGATAAGTTCAATTTTCTGATTTCCTGCTTCATTAAAAATAAAAAATAAAAACAAAGAAAAACTAAAATTGTATTAACTAACCTAACTATAATATTAACTATTTTACTAACAATCTCTATGGAAATTTGTTCTGAAATAAAATTTTTGAATTTGAATTATTTTCACTAGTTGGTCGACAGATAAACCGGTCGGGACTACCATTCTTGTGAACTATCTACTCAAATAAGAAGTACATCAGTGGAGGTTTGGTTTTCTCTTGATTGAACATATTTTACGTCCCTAAACTATGTACCAAAACCTAGTGCTCATAAATATTCGATCGAATCGTAAACGTACTTCTTGACATTTCCATTAGCAAATGGAAAATAATAAATAACAGAACCGATAAGGAGCTTAAAAGTTGCAAAAGTAAATCGAAACTCAACATTGGATTGAATCTGAATGTTGATTCGCAATTCAGAATAATAGATACGCTTAACGTTCACTTTTAGTAAAAATTAAGGCACGTTAATTGAATTTAAAATGATATTTTCAGTTGCAGTTCAGTAATCAAACTCAATAAAAGTTTCGAAGTTGGGCATATCTGTTGCAAAATTCATTCATTATAAGCAATTATTGGAAATTCCTGGATTGATTGGTATTTATTAAACATTTCTAATATGTTTTATTATTAAAACCGATTAATAAGCAATCGGCATACAAAATACGTTTATAGCTCATGAAGGGTAGAGCAAAGATTCAGAAATTACTAACTTACCTTTCCATTGGAATGAACTACGACGAAATAATTCCATACACAGAAATTTATAACGAAAAAAATAAAACAAACAAGAAGCATTTAATTTAATTTTTATTTTAAGTTCTGCATTCTAAATTCGCAGTGGAAAACAATACGATTTAAAGATAAGCGGATCCAATAAATTGACTAACAATCATAGACAAAGCAAACTCGCTGCGCTTAACAAAAGTTTTGCTCTTTTTACGGATCAAATAGGCGCGTGTTCAAAAAGGTTTTATCATTCAAAAGGTACAACAAAATATTTATTTAACAGCGTGCCCATAGCCTTAGAACGTAAATAGAAAGGGTGTTCTGATTTTGAGACAAACAATAAAGTAAAGGTGTATAATTTTATACTGATGCTAATATGTAACATAATTACTTTATCGTAATAAAATACAGAAAAAAAATTTACGGAAAAATATTCCGGATGGCAATGAATTCAACATTCCACGCGTTACAAGTTTGCTGGGATCCCCTCTTTCTCGATAAATAAACTATCCAACACATTTTTTTTAATCAGTTAGGTATCAAACGACTGCCGGGAGTCGCATAATAATGGAATTTCTATTGTGTCTCATTCACACATACTTGACGAGTTAAATCCGTACAATAGTTTCTGACATTAAACTCACAACTCTTCAGGTTTATGATATTAGTTTAGATATAGATATACAGATGTGCAAACGAAGTTGTGTTAAACCTCTAGTATATCCAATATTTATATTCTATCTTGTAGATTATGTTGTAAACATTTACATGGTTGGCTTACGACTATCTCGCACATCTTTCCGTTTTCATTGTTGAGTGAGCCTGCCATGAATATGATTGGCTCGTTGAATATTGCGAGGATGTAAGCGAAAATCGTTACCTGGTCTGTAGATAGATTAGTGATGTGCCTTTATTGTGAACAGTTATCGATGATATCAAAAATTCACTGCAAAATTAAATAAGGAAACTTCAAAAAAATGAAACATTCAAACGGTTGCACCGTTGACAAATAACTAATTCAGAATGAGACGGTTGCGAGTATTTTTTTATTAATTATGTATTGCAAAACCTAATTTTTAACAAGAGGTAGACTTAACACCATATGGCATTCTCTACCAGTAGATAATACCTTTGGGCTAAGCAGAAATTAATGAATGGATGCATGTCATGAAAAAAAGGAAAATTTTGTGCGTCAGACTGTTGTAAACTCTGTATACCTAATTAAAATATTTATATTTTATAATTTACATCAATATATTAATATCCTTATCACCAATTTAAATTTTCGTCATAGTTAAAGTAGCTGAAATTATACAGGGTTATAGAATAAAATGTGTCATTACACGTATGTTACAAGTATATCTTTAGTATTTTTACTTTAGCCACATAAGTCTGTCTACGCCTAATTAGGTCTAGTCTTGCGTCAAGAGCAAACCCGAATCATGTCAAAAAGTCATGACTCTATCGATACAATAAATATAATGTCGATAGAATGACGACCATCCCTACCTAAGAAGCATCTGTAACCCAGTTACTTGCGATCTCGTCCGGCGGTCGGCACGTAAGATCGTTTTCACACTGGCGGGTAGCGAGCGTTATCCGGGCCGGTAGCGCGTTGTAGACGTCACGGGCGCGTGGTTGGAACGTTGACCGTTGGGTCGAGTTCCCAACTAACGGATAGCCGGACAGTCGAATATTAAACACTTTCTTTCTCTGCGGCAATCAAAAATTGGACTGCAACAGATCATTCGTGCCTCTTTTTAACACTCACAGGCCTTATGGGAAGGCGTAGTGCTGCACTGCACTCTGCACAGTTATCGATAAGCGCGTGCGCTGGTGGCAGAGGAAGCGAGTGTTTAATACCACTATAGACACACTACGCGAATGCTTAGTTCCATACTGGATTTCTAACATGCAACTATAAATACTAAAATCCTACTAATATTATAAACGCAAAAGTTTGTGAGGATATATCCATCCTATATCATGTATAATATCCATACATCTAGGAACAAACATACTCCTTCAACCAAAAACTACTAAATATAATAATATTTTGGAATACCCCATAGGCTTTATTAAATTTTCATAAAGAAATGTATTTAATTACCGAAGATATGACTAAAGGTGTTAATGAAATCGAAACAAGAAACTGTTATTTTGGAACTGCATAAAGTAAGAATTGCACCAATATTATGTATGGCAGAAATATTTGCCTTGAATAGTTCTACTAGTAGTATTATATTATCTGTGGTTCTACATAAAAGTCCGAAGAAGCATATACCTATCTACAGTTTTTCACTACAACCCCTTCTTATGTTTTTTTTTTATTGAAGCACTAACCAATAAGTTTGTGTGCTGTTCCGATAAACAATGTCAAATAGCCAGTGCGCGCATATCGGTTTATTCTTCGCAGTGAAGCAGAGCGGCATTCAATAAAATGTTATGATCAATTTATATTTGCGGTAGAGCGCGAAGTTTTGGAAGTTTTGGCGAAATTCCAGTGAAACGGCATTGTAAATGTAAAGCCTACTATGATAGCGACAAAACTAGAAATATTTATTTTAATAACTGTTATACAGTGTAAGTTATATACTTTTTATATTAGAAAAAATTGGATTAAATATTCCTGAAACTATTTTTTTATTTTTATTTTAGATTCCTTACCGGAGCGTAGGATAAACTTTCCAAATTCTATTAAAACCCCCAAGAGATATGTGGTAAGAAATTTGTTTTGAGTAGGTACCTAGACCTACTTTCACATAATATTTTTCACCGTTATCGACAAAAATTGTTAAGTGCTTAGTTTCATAGCAGCATTTTGGAATACATTTATCGGGTGAGCGAAAATACTACTCGTATGTAGGTACCTAAGTGATCTCGATCGGCTGCCTATAAGATTCTACAAATGTCATAGGGTAATGTTTAAAATTGTTAGGTCTACAGTTTTCTTTCTATAAAATTATATTATTATATTAATTCTATAAAATTCCAAATCAGCGTAAGAATATTTTTTTTAAAAGAGGCTATTAAGTAGGTAACCGGTTAACCCTTTATTCCACCCGCTGTGACCCGGTATTAACATGGTGGTCCCTGTATCTTTGTCTTTTCTAGGTGTACTTTGTTAAGGCACCCAATTCTCCAAAAACCTACGACTACTGGCTCTGCGGGGGTGCGCTAGTGAACACTCAAATGATAGTAACATCCGCAGCATGTATCATGGACGTCCAACATATGTACGCGATAGCTGGATATCAATACAGCGTGACGACTGGAGAACTGGACAAAGATCCTTGCACAAAAGCTATGAAAAAGAAGGTGACACAAACATGCGTGCCTATAGGTAAACATTGAGAAATTGCTAAGTATACGTTTTGTTTATTTTTGATGCTGTCTATTTTATTATAAAACTCAACTGAGATTGGGCATCGGGGTGGGAAATTGGTTAAAAGTGCTCAAGTGAATAGTATATTATCAATGAAAGATTATGCCATCGAATACAGCATCGGGAGTCCGAATCAAAACATACTGTACATATTATATATAGAGAATTTAGATATAGAATGATATAAATAATGATAATAAGCTGTTACAACAATATAGGTATCGAATTCGAAAAAAAAAATTACATCATAACGAATGTGGACTTACTTTTTATGTATTAATACATTTTTTATGTATTATATTAATTATTTTTGTTATAATTTCATTATACATATTTCATATTATATATTTATATTTCACTTAACTCTTCATTTTCTATGCACAAAATAAACCCATAATTTCTTTACCCAAAGGATGTCTGGAAGAGATCGCTTATAGCGATAAGACCGCCTGAATTGTACATTTCCTTGAAACAAATGTTGTATGCAATAAAGATTTATCTATCTATCTTTCTTGTTTCAGCGTATAATTTCAGCTATGCGAAAGAGCAATGGTCTCGAATCGACATAGCCGTCGCGATGGTTGAATCGCCGTTTGATTTCGACTCTGAACTTTGGCTTTCTAACAAGTGTTCTTACAAGCCACAAAGCATTCGCGTTAATTACCATGAAAAATATCAGAAACCAAACGTGACCGCAATTGTGATAGGATGGGGATTTAATAAAACATATAGAAAGGTAAGCTAAAATTATTGAGCATACCTTTTTATTATGACTAGGAGTGCACATTTGAAAAATATTATTTAGCTTTCTGTAGGTAAACCGCTTCATTGAGACTTCGCCTGCGGGGTGCAGGGGCGTGGAGGGAGGCGATAGCGGGTCGCGTAAGGGATGCGGGCGGCGCGGAAACACCCGCCCGCACAGCTCACTAACCGCGCTCTCGTCTCCCCCCGCACCCCTTTGCACCGCAGGCGAGGTCTCAATTTCGCGGTCTACCTATACACCGTGCTTTTTTAACCGTCTTACAGCCGAAGAACACTTAAAGTATCCAATACCTACATGTCATTTGTTAAATAAAACTTGGTTATTATAAAGATTTCAAAGACTAAGACATTAAAGAAGATATCAGCACAATTTAGTACGAAACATCCTGTAACGAGCACTACGCGCGGGTCATTCACTCGGCTGTCTAGCACTACTGACCTAGTTTTACGCACGAATAGAAAGGGGCGAGGCGGTGGGCGTCACAAACGATTGCGCTAGCGCATGATTGGTTAGAGATCCACGTGGACTGTCTTAGATTGGCTAACGGTGCGGAACGCGTGGAGGCGGCAAGGTCAAGGAATGCATTGTTGAAAACGTAAACATTATGAACAGGATGATATATTACGTAACATTACTATTAGATATTTTTTACACCAAAATTATGTGGGGTGTAATAAATAACATGCCCTAGAGGTTTATTAAGATGGTTACATTACGTGGGCTTCGGGTGTAAGACGGTTAAAAAAGCACGGTGTATATGTTTATCCGAAAAAGTAGTATGTAGTATCTACCTGTCCTTTTTTATGTTACTCTGTTAAGGTCTGGTAACACTAAACCGTATCATACCATGGTTGTGCTAGGAGGGTATCAGACACGAAAAGCAACACGATACGCTCTTCTATGCCCACTGAACGGATCTACAGCGTTCTGTCTCACCGTTACATGGAGCGATGGCGAGAGCGAGCGACAGCGTACTTTGCCATGTACATGACACGTGACGGTGTTAGTCGGTGACGAAAGCAACACGATACGCTCTTCTATGCCCACTGAACGGATCTACAGCGTCCTGTCTCACCGTTACATGGAGCGATGGCGAGAGCGAGCGACAGCGTACTTTGCCATGTACATGACACGTGACGGTGTTAGTCGGTGACGAAAGCAACACGATACGCTCTTCTATGCCCACTGAACGGATCTACAGCGGTCTGTGTCACCGTTACTTAGAGCCATGGCGAGAAGGAGCGCGAGCGTACTTTTCCATGTGCATGACACGTGACGGTGTTAGTCGGTGACGGAACGGTCTAGTGAGAACGGTGTTAAAGTTTTCAATACAAATAATATTTAATTGCCCGACACGTTCCTAGCACGGTTAGTAGGCAGAAACCTTAGAGTGAAGCCACATGGGTACTACACGGAAGCGAACAGAAACACACGATAGTGCACTATCAGTAGTCTATCAATGGGCTTATCGATAGTCGACAAATACACTACTTACGAAAAAGTTGAAAATGCACATAGTAGTAGTCCCCCTAGCCGATTTCAACTACGGTGGCCAGTCACAAATGACTAACCAACTGCGCGGGACATATTATAGTGCACAAGTGTGTGCGTAAACACAGGTGTACTCTCTATTCCTTTCACTCTCATAGCCCGATGGGACAGCAATCTGACCGGAGAGAGATCAGGCGCAGGACCAACGGCTTTACGTGCTTTCCGAAGCACAGAGGTGAAACACCAACAACTTCCAAACTCCGGGCTACCCTGAGAAATTCTAAACAGAAATACCCAGGTATACATTTTTGGCCCGGCCCGGGAATCAAACCCGGGACCTCTGGCGCAGCCGTCGCTATAAATTGCGACCCTCTCACCGCTGCACCACTGAGGCAGTTTAGGTCATTCATAACCACAAATTGAAAGTGGAAGACCTAGCCGAGATTATAGGCATTTCTCATGAACAAATTAAAAACATCATAGTCAACTAAATCGGTTTCCACAAGCTGCCTGCGAGGTGAGACCTTGGACAAATGATCGAATTAAGTAGGTCCGACTTTGAATGCCTTGCGCTCCGAGGGATGAGGGATGCGACTCTACTTTTCCTAGTATTTTACCGATAAAATTTGCCAAACGTTAGTAAAGTATCGGAGGTACCAAAACACACCGTACATATACTAAAATAAATAAACTATTTTAACGAACATAAACATACATAGAGCAAAAATACACACTTATAATATTATTCAATTATGATGTTCTTTCAGCCCGGAGATACCAAAAATTACAATTTAAAGACTATCAGTTATGCACCAGTACTTTTAGCAAACAATACTGAATGCAGAAATGAGTTTAGACACGATGGCGCCCTTTTTGATTATATCGGCAAATATGTCATTTGCTCCTGGCAAAAAGGAGACTTAGATAGCGAAGGTCTACCGTACATAAAACTGCAGGGATCGGCCAAACTTACCGGACCTGGTGGCTGTTTGCTTGATGAAAAAGCGCTACGGCAGGGTAAAAAAGTGGTAATATATTAAAATTTATTTTTTAATGTGAGTGTACAAAGGGTATGCGTTATATAATTTAGTGTGCAGACTTTAGTAAAAAGTAGCATTCGAAACAAACCGTGTCACTATGTAATACTAATTCATATCTGTCCCTTGATAAACAAAGTGAACAAAATAATACTACGTATCTATCCCTTGATAAAAAACGTGAACAAAATTAATATTTAGGTAGATAAAGGACCGGACCCGTCCAAAAATTTAGTTTGTAAGTATATGTATAAAAAAAGAATAATAAAATCAACTTGGGTTTTTAAGACATTACGGCATGACTTAAAAAGCATTGGCGCAGTCATTTTTGGGTTATGGTATACCTGGAGATTGGCAAAACTAAGTTTCTCGAAATCGAACGAGCAGAGCACGCACAGTAAAATTTCATATGTACAAATATGCACAGTGAAATATCGTAAACTTAACGCATTTTGTTTTAGAATATTATTTGTGAATGAATATTATTTCCATCGTTAAAATTACCTTAACTTCATGGAATTTTAAATATAAGTGAAGTATCATCTGAAGATATTACTATGTCACAAAGATTGCCTACAAAGAGCGGGAGTTAATTTACATATAATAAAAATAAGAGAAGTCCCAAAAAAATTATTTCACGATTTCAGTGCTCAGAAGAAGAGGCAATTCCGTCAGAACATAAACAACCGTTTTTAAGCTTAAGGAAACAAAGTTCTAACTTAAGAACTACGGGATTCTGTCAGGTAAAGATGAGTTATTTAATTAACTAAACTAGAACAATGCGGCTTTTCCTCATTGAAATGCTATTGGATCCGCACCGCCAAAATTTTCAAAAGTACTATTTCAAAATGGGTTCATTCGCTCTGCCAGTGGTTTAGCGGTGAAAATCGCCTGAGGTATCTTTTAAGTCGATCCATTTCATAGACCACTGCGGTGCGAATAACCCCATTCTAATTTAGCAATTCACCCCGCGTTTCAAATACCTCGTGGTGCGAAACCCCCCTTTTGAAGCGAAAAAAGTTCTTCTTCTTTTCATATTTACTAGATTTTTCTAGAACGACCATGGCGATCCTTTGGTCACCTGGATTGGTTCCCACGAGGTCCTCATCGGAGTGGCGTCTATTTACCGACAATACCAAAGCAATGATAATTGTGGAGCTCCTTACCTGTACAGTAGTACCCATTACAACGCCAACTTCCTGGAATGTATCATCAACCCTCCAACAAGGTGAGTCTTACCCCATTACGGGTATTGCGGCGTTTTGCACGTAACCACCCAAGTGCAGTTTCAAAGTGAGGTCATTCGCACCGCCAGTAGTTTATAGGTGCAGATCGCCCAGGGTATCTTTTGAATCAACCCATTTCATAGACAACTGCGGTGCGATCAACCACATTTCGAAACAGTACTTGGGCAATTCGTCTCGCGGTCCGAAAACCTCGTGGTGCGAAATGCCCCAATCTTGATAAAAGTTAAACCGAGAATGAACGACTTTTTTAAAACCAGGCAGCTCTTTGACCTTGTATGTATGATTCGATGGAAACTTCAATTTTAAGCTATTTATTATTAGATTCAGTTGTAATTATGTACGTAAGAAATTTTTTCGATTCGAATTAAGTTTAAGATGAAATTTTGCACACACTCTGAGTTCTGATGACAATACACCGTGCTTTTTTAACCGTCTTACACCCGAAGCCCACGTAATATAACCATCTTAATAAACCTCTAGGACATGTTATTTTTTTTATTACACTCCACATAATTTTGGTGTAAAAAATATCTAATAGTAATGTTACGTAATGTATCATCCTGTTCATAATGTTTACGTTTTCAACAATGCATTCCTTGACCTTGCCGCCTCCACGCGTTTCGCACCGTAGCCAATCTAAGACAGTCCACGTGGATCTCTGACCAATCATGCGCTAGCGCAATCCTTTGTGACGCCCACCGCCTCGCCCCTTTCTATTCGTGCGTAAAACTATGTCAGTAGTGCTAGACAGCCGAGTGAATGACCCGCGCGTGTTGCTCGTTACAGGATGTTTCGTACTAAATTGTGCTGATATCTTCTTTAATGTCTTAGGCTTTGAAATCTTAATAATAACCAAGTTTTATTTAACGAATAACATGTAGTTATTGGATACTTTAAGTGGCCTTCGGCTGTAAGACGGTTAAAAAAGCACGGTGTATATGAAGAAACGTCATAACAAATTAAACATGGCGGCCTCCCCAAGACACATGGCGGCGGACAGGCTAATTGAAATGTACCCCCATGAATAGGTATCAAATCAAAGGGTTTGCTGTTAGAAAAAAAAAGTCACGTGACTTAAATCCGACGTGGAGGGCATAAGCGTGTTTTTTTAGTTTTTTAAACTATTATACATATTAATCAGTCAGGTATCAAACGAATGCCGAGAGTCGCATAACAATGGAATTTTTATTGTGTCTCGTTTACGCATACTTGACGAGTTAATCAGCAATTCTCCGGTGTAGCGTTAATTGCCGCTCCAAAATCAGCTATTAGATAGTATCGGCTCTGACTAAAAGTAATCACTACCGATAGAAACGATCAGGCTATGAGAGTGAAAAAAAAAGAGAGTGCACCTTTGTTTGCGCACACTGCACTATAATATGTCCGCGCAGTCAGTTAGTCGTTGAGACTGGCCACAGTAGTCGAAATCGGCTAGGAGGACTATTATTATTATTCTTATTACTATGAGTTGTCCATATAGCGCAAGTATCGACAGAAAGACGAAAATACTGTTCATTGATTCTAAATTACAATAAGATCAACCTCCAGGCCGTCGTTTAGGTAAGTGGAGCACTAAATGATAGTTTTCGAAGATTTTATCCGTGTGTCTGTATGTTAGCTATAGTCTCGGAAACTGCTACTGCTGAGGACAAATAAAACCAGGGCTTTTAATGTTTCACTGTGAAGTTTATGTTCCGACTAAAGTATAAAAACAATATTTGACGTATTATTTATAAAAACACTAGAATTTTGAATAAGGAAAACCAAACAAGAAGGTATAATACACAAATCAAAATAAGACTATCGTAATCTAAACATATAAAATTATATTTGGTTCTGAAGTTTACGCGAATACTCATTACAATAAAACACAATTTTACGGATTGATTTCGCGAACGTTTGTTTGTTTTGAAGACACAACCAACATCTCATACTGCAAGATCTCAAGACACTGTAAGCTCTTTCTGCGTGGATAGGAACATCAATTAATATTAATGAGTGACGGTAGTTTAATTTAATTTTTCGTAACTATGTAATGACAAATAACACCTTAGTCTGCCTGTGACCAATGCTGTAAAGCATTCGAAACGTCAGGCATAAAATAAAAATAAACGTTCGCGAAATCAATCCGTAAAATTGTGTTTTATATAAAATTATAATCTGATTTTAATGATAAGGTATTTTTAGGTACCAATATATTCAGGCATATTTTCATTTAAGGAACTTGAAAAGTATTACTTACTAAACATTTACCAATATGCAGTAAAAATGTTGTTCACCAATATTTAGAAATGATAAGAAAAAAGTAACTCAAAAGTATTAGGTTACCTAACCTTTCTGTTTCAGACGGAGGGCAATCTGTAATAAGTCTCCAGGTGAAAAAGGTTTCGACGTATTAGAAACAACTATATCCTGGAACAACCATCCCGACGGGTAACATACTCCTTTCCAATACTTTAATCTATTATTGTGATGGAGGATGGGGAGTGGACAGTATGGAGGAGGTTGTTCACACACTGGTTCGGTGACCGTAGGGCTCCGGTGTGCAGTTTCTCTAGGAGTAGGTGCCACACGTAGTTGTTGTAGCGTCTTACTCTAGACCAGGCTCAGAGGGCCTAGTTTGAGTTTGGAGGAGGAGACCTAACGTGAGAAGAAAAAACTCATACTAGGCTCCCTGAACGGTTTCCAAATCGTCGTGGTCGAACGCTTTCCATATTCGGTTCCGGAGGTCGTCGTTATTCTATTAAAATTGTGCACTGAAAATTTGCGGACTGGCATCAGTTTTAGGGTTCTCCAAAGTGTACTTAAAAGATAAAACTATTAGGCAATTCAAAAACAAAACGAAAGGTGTCTTTATTAATTGAAAATAACAAGCAAAGCACATATTTTGCTCCACCCTGACCCTGTATCCAAAGTGTATTGTAGGCGTTATTAACATTTAATTTTATCTTTTCAGCGCAGCCGATAACGAGATGTTCCGACAAAGGCCACAAAAAAACCCCTCAATATCACTTTCAGATCTTTACTTCTCAGATTATTATTTCTGGAAGTAAACTGAGAAGTAGTTACCGGAGACAGCAGTGCTATTATTTATCAAACATAAGACGGAACTTGCGGTTGACAGATGGACAAATTTTATTATTATAATCGTTACAATATTTTCAATCTAGTAACTTATTTTGCGGTGGACTTATAGTGTAACCGCTAGTCTCATTTTCCGCCCATAAAAGATACAGTCAAAAAGCACCTTAAGCGACGAAGAACCCAAAAATGCCAAAAATATAAAAAAAACGGTGCGTTCGTTTTTGAGTTATTGAGTATTTGAACAACTGACACGACTATCTTAATCTATACTAATATTATAAAGCTGAAGAGTTTGTTTGTTTGTTTGTTTGAACGCGCTAATCTCCGAAACTACTGGTTCGAATTGAATAATTCTTTTTGTGTTGGATAGTCCAGTTATCGAGGAAGGCTATAGGCTATATAACATCACGCTACGACCAAAAGGAGCAAAGATATAGTGGTAAATGTGTAAAAAACGGGAGAAAGAAGTCACTATTCCACGCGGACGAAGTCGCGAGCAAAATATAAACAATAATAAAGATACGAAGCAAGAAGAACTTGTACAGATGGGGTTATGTTGCGGACGACGCATGCTTGTGTGGTGTCTCTCCACAGACGATGGCACACCTATTGCCATGCCCTACGTGTCCCTATACCTGCACACGTGCGGACCTGTACAACGCTACTGACAACGCTCTGTCAGTCGCCGAGTACTGGGGCCCTATTTCGAATCACTCGCTTGTATATAGCGTGTGATTTTCGTTCGAAAACGAATAAAAAATCAACGAAAACCACGCGAAAAATAGACGTGAGTAATCACAAAATTGAGCAATGATTTTTCAAATCCTTCCTGTGTAGATTTCATTCCAAAATTCGACTTTAATCATTGAATATCACACGCCATCTTGAAGCGAGTAATTCAAAACAGAGCTCCAGGTCCTCAAAAATATAACGCCAGAGTCGACACGAAAAGAAGAAAAAGATTAAGATACTGCTCTTATTTTCTTTCTTCAAACGTGTTTATACGAGTACATCCCCCTACATTCTCAGTGTAAATCTCACACATTTCATCACATCATTCAGAGTTCCAGCTCTACCGTCTGCAGTTAAATCCAGTGTAATGAGAACACGGAAAATGCTACAACTTACATACTGACACAATTCTGTTGTATAGAGCCTTGCAGTAATATCGATAGTTTTTTAGTATCGATAGTATATCTTGTCTGTCAAAAAGGGCGCCATGACCAAAATCTATAGGAGAGTATTAATACAAATTAGCATTAAAACAAATGTGTTTGTTTAAATCATTAATGGTCAATAACACCAACTAGCTATTCACTACATTTGTTCCAAAAATATAATACTTTTTCGTTTTCTTTATCTACATATACATCACAAGCTGATATAGTTTACATAGCACCATAGGTCATGTAAAGTCTGCTTTTCTTTGCTTATTGAAGCAATATTGTACGCGATCTTGACATTCCTCTTTTAGGAAATGATTCATTTTAAAACAAGGTAAGTACAAAACTCACAACCTACTTGAAATTCAGCGTTTGACACTAGTTTTTTTTAATAGGTATTAATTTTATGGTAAAAGTTATAAATAAATTGGTAAAAATTTTCGACTAGCAAAGATTAAAAACACGCAGTAGAATCGTAAATTATAAAAGTGTCCCATATTTTATAATTGACGATTGCACTGCGTGTTTAAATACTGTTATAAAATTTTTGTTTTATCGATAAACACTCGACGTTTTAAATTGCTACTGGGACATGACTATTAAAACACACGAACGAAGGATTCATTACGAAGCATTACAGTTTATCTTCGTCTGATATTTCTTGGTAATTTGTCATGTTCTTACACTTTGTAGTGATTTTGGAACTGTTCTGTTTCCACAAATTGTTTCCCCGTGTAACCTGGAACGTACAATCTAAGCAAATCTACGGTTTGTTGAATAACAGCAATAGGTACCTTAACCTACTGGATGCTATAGGTTAGTTACACTATTTTGAGCTTGTAAGCTTGTATTTAGTTAGAAGGAAACTAAGTTGATATCTTTATTTACAAGATATTATTTATGCTAAAGTACCTAAATGAATTTAATTGACAGTATATTAGTTAAATTAATCTTAAACGCGCCTCCACATTAGAGCGACAGCAGCGGATGCCTTCACATTAGCAGCGCGTCTGTCGCGCGACTGGGTCGTTCCCACTACACCGATTACTCATTTGCAGTGCTAACACGGGGATAGTATTACCACTGCAATGGGTAATGGATATAGCGTGACAGACCCGCGCGACTTATGCGCCGCTGCGGCGCTGATGCTGCCGCGCTGCCGTGTATAGTATGAAATTATCGGCAGCGTGACTGTCGCGTGTAAGTCGCGCTGCTGCCGCGCTGCTAAAGTCGCCTAAATGTGAAAGCGGTCTAAATAGCAGCGATGCGTCGGCGCTGCGACGTTGGAAGCGGTGCAACGACATTCCACACGGTGCGTTGCTTCGTCAGAACGCACGTGAAAAGCAACGGTGCTTTACGTCGGTCCATCCGAGTCATGGACGCAACGCAACACCAATGTGACTTCGCACTACGTGCAATATCTTATGTTATAATTATTAAGGTTATTTTTCATAAAAAAATACCATGTTTTGTGCTGGCGACTGCCTATTATTTATTTTTCGATTCAAATTAAAATGGTTCAGGTGTGCGAAGCAGACTGTTTTAGTAATTGGGGCTAAGGTTGCGATTTACGGGCATGCAAATAAAATTAGACGGTCTGTTAACTAAGAACAGTCGATACCTTTTTTTTTAATTACCTTAATCACAAGTCATCACAGCTAAACGTAAAGCGGTTTAATAAAATGTTACACCTACCTACTAAGTTAATTTGTGTAGTGCTAATAGTTTCAGAATAAATTGACTCTGGCATTATGGTCAGACAGAAAAACAGAAAGTCTTAGCGAATTTATAACGGATCTAATGAAGTGATTTGCCATTCGGCTACAAACATGATAATTGTTTTGTACTCAAGTATACTTAAAAAAAAAACAACCCGCCAAAATAAAGTAACACAACATTTTATTTTATTATTGTTTGTGACATCTGGAAATGCAAAAACGTAACACAACTTTGTATTTTAATATAGTTTCTGACATCTGGAAATGAAAATAATATTAATTAATTATAGGTTAAATATGCGCTTACTATGATAATCTGACACAGCGTAAAATAGTTTATCCTTTACCTACTTCTGTTTGCCCAAATAACTAGGATTACTGTAAGTGTATTTACACAATCTTTGAGAGCTTACTCAAATTATCTAGCTATCTGTTTTTCTGTTTTCCGATACCTCAGGTATCTGGGGTTAGTGTTTGTTTTATTATCTGTGTCTGGGGGTACGGTTAGTGCCCAACGCCAAAGCCAAGTCAAGAAAAGCGCAAGGCAGTGCCTCGTCGGTTTTGGAATCGATTATAGCTTCGGTTTGATATATACCAGACAAACGAAAATTAGGATTTGATATCTGTAGTCAATATATTAAACGTGTAAATTACTTACTTTCAAACTTTGCGTTTTCATCATCATCATCATCATCATTATCAGCTGAAAATAGGCCTTCCCCACGGTTTTCCACATCGACTGGTTGGAAGCGGTCTGTATCGAGTATGATCCTGCGATATTTACAAGGTCGTCTGTCCATCTTGTCGGTGGACGTTTGCTGCTCTTTTGAACGAAGGTTCTCCAATCTGGAACTTTTATGGCCCAACCGCCATCAGTTCTTAGCGATATGTACCTTGCCGTATGTATGTGGCTATGTCCGTTACCTTATTTCAAGATTATTCTACAAGAGATTTCACAACTTCCGACACTGAAAGCTATACAATCTCGGCTTGGCAACATTTTACATGAAAATGAGTTTGGTGGGATTATGTTGTCGGCATCAACCATTACATCGTCGGGTCATATTAACGGAACTCCAAACTGAATATCAGTGCTTCAGTTTAATTGACAAATTAGGGTCGTGTTTGAGTGATAAGTGACAGTTATTTAACTATCTGGTTCCTTTGTTAAAGGTAATATTATGTATTTACGAGTTGAACTTTATGAAAATTTATGCCAATGCAGTGGAATGTCAGATAATAATTCGATTTAGACTATCAGTATAAACACTATACAGGGCCTCCTGTTAAGGATGTTGTCCGCATTGTAATTTTGCAAAAACAAAATTGTATCTCAGTTACAGAAGATATTATAATAGTACTTCTCAGTGTGGGTTAATGACGTTTTAGGTCGAAAATTTATACATTTAAAAACAGAGAAGATCCTTATTACTTTAAAAACTATCAGTGAAAGGATGTGTCCAAAAATAGAAACGCCTTAATAAACAAACGACGTACCTCTAAATTCTCTGCTGAATGCTCTATCTAATAAGTTATTTAGCTCCAAAAAGTACTTTTATATATTTCGTACTCTAACCAACTTTACGCCAAAAAACTAAACTAAGTATGAAAGGCCGCGTTCCCATTACCTATGTCATGATGACGATAGCTTAGTAGCTTGCATATCAGAGTTTACATAATGTCGACACGATTAATGCCGGCCACGATGTTCTATGGTGATGACAGATGTTACATGTTTTCATCTATTAGAAATACGTACGTTCAACTACAAAATTATAGGCACGAATCGCGACTAACATAGTATAAACGCTTGCTGTAAAGTCTAAAGTCCGACACAAAATAATGTAGGTACACCCGGTAGTCACCAAATCATCAATTCGTCATCTAAAGTTCTAAGCTACTAACGTCTTCTGAAACCGCTTCCCGCTCCGCTTATGTACGGTCTCTAACTCATTTCTCGTTTCAATCTCACCGGGCCGCAGACATGTCACTTCAGAGATTAAGATGTAATCGTTAGTACACGTCGTATTAGTTGTACATCCCATAAGCTTCGTGTTGCTTGAGCTGATTTAGAAGATAGATATAAATAAATAAATATAAATATGCGCCAGACAACACACCAATTGTCTTGGTTTCGAACTAAGGAATTTTCTTCCTTATGCTACGAATACCAGACAGCGATAATGAGGGCGTCTCCCATGTATACTTAAATACATATATCCATGAATTTGGTACAAATGTTCGTGCTCATCACACAAACATTTGCCTTTTGCGGGATTTGAAACTGCAACCGCCGGCATAGTAGCTAGGAGCGCTAACCACATCACCAAACGCGTCGTCAAAAGTACGATATTTTAAAATGAAATTATTTGCCGCTGTAAGACTCAACTACCGCTGTATAATAAACCCCTTAGAAAAATACATAAACTAAACGGAGCAAACGAGCTTACATTATTTCAAAAGAATTGTCCATCAATTTGTTCCTAGGAAATGATAATAATCTTTTAAAAAATAGGTCTTGATTTTTTTATTCTTTCATTGTTATTGTAATGTAAAGAACAAAATGTATGACTAACTACGAAGAGAAAATAAAAAAGGAAAATATTTATCAATCTTATTCACAGCAATTGTCAACACTAATAACGACCATAAAGAAAACAAATTAGACTCAATATCATCTAACTGAAAGATTCAGTTACTCAAGACGGTCTATAAAAAAAATCAACAGCTAAACATATCACTTACGTCGTATGCTGAGCAAAATGAGAAAAGTACCCAAGCCGACTGTTTATATATCAAACCTGACAAAGACTTATATACAGGGCGTCAAAAAAGTAATGGACAAAAACTCAAGAATTTACTCAAGTTTGTGCATGACATCCATTGAACTACTATGCAAACAAAATATTACTTGCGCCATGATTTGACGCTACTTTGTATCAACACATGCAAACGGTTTCAAATACCATATTCAAATTTAAAGGAATACGTGTCGTCTCAATCTCGTCATCGAGTTGTGACACATGTTTTCCTAGGCATAGCTTTTCTATAACTATTAATGCTATATTTAAAATAAAAAGTTACTGATGAGAACACACGTTTGCAAAAGCGCAATTGTCCTCGAGAAAAATAATCGTACAAATTGATAGAATACGTGTTATGCGGCTAAGTATGATACGGTGTGTACGTTAAGCCTTTTGTTACACCCTGTATAAGATTGAAGCTCAAAGTAATATGCCTAGCGTCTATGCCCGTTGATTGATTGGATAACAGAACAAACATTGATCGAAGTTTTGGTTGTAACAACGAACTGCTTTCTCGAAGAGAAAGGAAAAAAGTTAAGTAAAGATGGTATTCGCTGATTGAATGTTTCAGTGGCTTTTGTTACCTGAATTTCGTTAATTGTTAAATTCCATTACTGAATTGGTTTAGTACAATTAGAATGTGTAGTAATTAATATTTTATTCTAAAGTATTTCATTTGTACTTTACTTTTCGGCACTCTTCGGTTTTTCCTATCTAATAAATAAAGGATTGTGCTAAAATTTGTGTATAAATATTTGACAATAATATTTTTATAACCATAAACACTGGCCTACAAAAATTAAGTACGTATTTGAAAAAAAATTGTAAAGGTGTGCTTAATACTAAAATTATTTACTGCCAGTCATACCCTTAGGTCACCTAGGTACCTACATATTTTTGGCCCGACCCGAAGATCGAACTCGGGACCTCTAGCGCAGCCGTCGCTTTGAACTTTAGAAACAAAAATATATATTAACCTGTCCATCAGTATGTATGTCCAGTTCTCTACCACGGAGGCTAGACGACACAACAGCCTGTGTTGTTTAATTCTACCTTTATAGTAAGAGTTATTGTGGCTCCTGCTGCCATTGCGGGAAAAGGACCGCCTTGAGATCGGAAACGCAGTATTTAACTGAAACCTGTACTTGTGACTAATATCTGAAATCTAAAATGCGTTTGCGTTGCAAACGGATTCAATCTTTATCCTTTATGACACCATCTTACACGCATTCTTTCATGATGTCATCAATCGTTCTAAAATCAAATCCATGTAGGTAATAACCAACTAACCACAAACTATTTAACGAATTTAAAATTCAAATTCAAATTTTTATTTCAGACATTAGTTCATACATTTGCATACTGAAAAAGAAAAAACAGCCAGCAATTAACACATAATATGTAGGTATACGAAAAAAAACAAAGCATAGAAAAAAAACAAAGCAATAAAACATTAAATAAATAAATAGTGAATTGAAAGCATTCATGAAATATATTTTTTTATTCTAAGGTATCTGTGAAATCCAAACGATTTTATTTAAAAATGTCCAAATCGCTTTTCTTCGAAGAAAAAACTTTTATCACGTCGACAGGCGTATCTAATCTCCTATGTGATTGATGAAAGTACCGACAAAACACACAAGTGACGCCAAAGGGGGTTGTGCTAACGGAAAACTTATCTTCAAAATGTTCCTGTCTTTTTATTTCACTATTTTTTAAGTGACAGCGATCCACGTTACAAAAAGGACAAAAAGAGCCATGTGACGTTTTAGACATGGAGTAATGTAAGCGAGAAAAGCGATCGTAAGGCACCTAATTTTAGCTAAATAAAACAATAAAAAGTACGTCTGTAGTACTTTTGGAGTTAATAAATGAGCTTACTAAAATTTGTTGGATTTGAAGTAGGTGTGAAAAAGTTGTTAACTAAATAAATAATTGTTCCTAACCACATTCTAATACTTGTTAATGATAATTTATCATTTATAGTTGAGAAAACAGTGTCGAAGTTTTCTAATATCAACAAATATTAGCCGGAACCAACTGCTTTTTATTGTGCCTTTCGAAGCACGGAGATGCTCGCCATAGGGACCCATCAAACCACACCGAAGCGCTGCCACCACTGCGCTACGAGCAAGGTGCTCGTAGCGTTCATTTTTGGTTTCCATATATTTATTTAAAAAAAAGTTACTTAAGAAAAGTTCCATTGCAATATAAGTAACTGGTTTTAATACTGATAAATTAATAAAATTATCTAAATAACATTAACTGTTTGTTCAACCGCAAGCTCCATTTTATCTTGGGGAAGTAATAGCACTTCTGTCTTAGAAAACTACTTCTCAGTTTACTTCCTGAAGTAATAATCTGAGAAGTAATGATCTGAAAGTGATAGAGAGGGGTAATCTTCAGGCCTTTGTCGTAACATCTCGTTATCAGCTACTCTGAAAATATTAAATTAAAATATAAAATCTACCTACAGTACAGTAATCCAGGGTGGCACAAAAGTTATCCTTATCACCTGGGCATCGATTCTTGCGTCAATCGAACGTTATTCGTGTCAAGTTTGACCGTGTACCGTAACAAGTTATATATCCTATCATAAGAAATCAAAATCACTATTTTCTCTCTTAATTTTTTCTTATACAAAGAAAATTTGATCGGTGAACTTTTTCGTACACGAACTGCACGAGAATCTGCCTTGCTATTTTTCAATTAATGAAAAACACACATACTGACACAACTAATTAAATTATAGTTCCCCAATCCGCAAAGTATTGATCGAAAAGGAGCTATGTTAATGTTACCCGTCTGGATGGTTGTTCCAGGATATAGTTGTTTCTAATACGTCGAAACCTTTTTCAACTGGAGACTTATCGCAGATTGCCCTCCGTCTGAAACAGAAAGGTTAAACCCGATCTTTTTTTACACTAACAGCCATACGTCGTCATTCAAAACCCACAAGTATCTCGTCATAGGCCACACATACCGCAACTAAACCTCATCGTAGCGTCAAAATGTGGTCAAACAGTGGTACGTGTGAATAGTGTCGCTGCAGCTTTTTGTAGTTGCGTTGTGGTTCCGACAATGTCGATGTGGTTCTCGGTTCTATCTCGGCCATTAGTTTTCGGCGTCGCTGGTGGTTGCGTTGTCGTTGAAATGTCGTCGGTATTACACAAGATGTCGATAACGACTACAAAATGTGGTACGTGTGAATGGTCCTATGCATTTTCAATAGAAAATCCTATAAGCCTATATAATCAATTGCAGGACAGGCTCGATATATACGAAGCAAGCTTTTGTAAGTACAAAGCTGCAGTAAAAGTAGTCGCAGATGACCTCAGCCAAGCCACGCACAAGTAATATTTTTTTTTGCTCTTTAGTTTTAACTTTAGTTTTAATTTGATTTGTATTTGTTAATTATAGTTTAACACCGTTTACCTACGCAATCTGAGTGACGCACAGGTGTAACATCTTAGGACATTAGTCCAGTTTCTCTTAGTTTTTTAAATCCTTTGTACTATTTTTTATGATTAATGTCTGTTCATGTTACCAATAAAATAAAATAAAAAATAAAATAAAAATAGAAAATATTCTCCCGACCACGTGGTGTGATTGTGGTGTGGTTTTGTTTGTGGTACGTAGGTCAATAATATCATTCTCTGAGTTGCTAAATCATAAAACCAGTTCATGAATATCATCTTAAGTGATGTATGTAAGAGTGGCGGCACAAAAGACAGATGGTGTTCATAGTGCTATTTTATTCTTATAGTTTTTATTAATCGTAGCCGAAAAATATGATTTCTCAATCAATTTTCTTTTCTTTAGATACATGAAGTCTACATGAAGATTAAATAGGTATAAATTGCCACGCTTATTTAACAACAAAAAATCCGTAAATTACTTTTGAAGTATAGACAAACGTATCATCATTTTCATCATCATCATTATCAGCCGAAGGACGTCCACTGCTGAACATAGGCCTCCCCCATGGCTTTCCACAACGACCGGTTGTGAGCGGTCTGCATCCAGTGCGATCCTACGATCTTCACAAGGTCGTCTGTCCATCTTGTCGGCGGACGTCCTACGCTGCGCCTTTGGTCGAAGGGTCTCCAATCTAGAACTTTTCTGCCCCAACGGCCATCAGTTCTTCGCGCTATGTGCCCTGCCCACTGCCACTTGAGCTTACTGATTCGCAGGGCTATGTCCGTTACCTTAGTTCTTCTACGTATCTCCTCGTTTCTGATTCGATCTCGTAGAGAAACACCGAGCATAGCCCTCTCCATCGCTCGTTGTGTGATTTTGAGCTTCTTTATGAGGCCCATAGTTAGAGACCACGTTTCGGATCCGTATGTCATCACTGGTAACACACACTGGTTGAAGACTTTCGTCTTCAGACACTGAGGTAATTGAGACGAGAAGACGCTCTTACGCAGCTTCCCGAACGCTGCCCAGCCGAGTTGGATTCGTCGATTGACCTCTTTCTCGAAGTTGGACCTACCTAATTGGATTACTTGTCCCAGGTAGACGTACTCGTCAACAACTTCAAGAATTGAGTTCCCAACAGATACCGGAGTGGGTACAACACGGGAGTTCGACATAATTTTCGTCTTTTCCATGTTCATTTTAAGACCCATTTGTTGGGATACTCGGTCAAGGTCTTCGAGCATAATGCCCAGATCATCCAGCGTCTTTGCCACAACGACTATATCATCGGCAAACCGGAGGTGTGTCATGTATTCGCCATTGACGTTGATGCCGAATCCTTCCCATTCCAGGAGCTTGAAGGCGTCTTCCAGTGCCGCTGTAAACAGTTTCGGAGATATAACGTCTCCCTGTCTTACACCTCTTCGCAGTGGAATCGCCCTCGTATTCTGTTCCTGTACTCGGACCGACATGGTGGCGTTGTTATACAGACACTTTAACACCTCTATATACCTATAGTCTATGTGGCACCGCTGAAGAGACCGAAGCACCGCCCAAGTTTCGATCGAATCGAAGGCCTTCTCATAGTCCACAAACGCTAAGCATAGAGGCATATTATACTCCTCTGACTTCTGTATAATTTGCCTAAGCGTATGGATGTGGTCTATGGTACTATAGCTTTTTCGGAATCCGGCTTGTTCGGGAGGCTGGAAGTCATCAAACCTACGTGCGAGACGATTCGTGATGACCCTTGAGAACAGCTTGTAGACATGGCTCAGGAGTGAGATGGGTCTATAGTTCTTCAATAAGGTTTTGTCTCCTTTTTTGAAAAACAACACCACCACACTCCTGTTCCATGCCTCAGGTGTGATGCCCTCTAGCAGCACGGAATTAAAAAGCTTCTGAAGGACTTTGAGTACCGGTGTTCCACCCGCTTTCAGAAGTTCTGCTGTGATTCCGTCCTCGCCAGGTGCTTTGTTGTTTTTAAGCTGTTTCAGGGCCATCCTAATCTCGTAAAGGCTGATGTCCGGGATGTCTTCAGTGTAGTGTCGGGTCAGGGTAGCTCTTGGGTCTCTGGCCGAGCTATCAACGGGTTCGGCAACTGAGGTGTACAACTGCCTATAGAACTTCTCGATCTCCCTCGAAACCTCTGCTTTCGTCGACGCTACACTGACGTCCTCCGTCTTTAGCTTCGTCAACTGGCTTTGCCCAATAGACATGTCCCTTGCAAACACTTTGGAGCCTTGGTTCCGCTCTATCGTCTCTTTAACGCTGTTCGTGTTAAAGGCACGAATGTCGTGTCGCAAGGACTTCCATATTCGTCTATTGAGCAGCCTGTAGTTTTCAGCATTATCGGAGGTCTGCAGTGCCATAGATCGACGTTCTGCCATGAGGTCGAGAGTGTGGACCGAGAGTTTTTGAGGTCTATTTTTACGGCCAGGCCTAAAAAACTTTGACCCGACCGTTCGGACAGTTTCCACAAACCCATTGTTTATTTCGTCAACTGAAACGCAACTCTCTAGGCAATCAAAGCGGTTTGACAACTCGAGTTGAAAGCTCTCGGGATTTTGGATATGGGCAAGAGTAGGTCGGAGCGTAGACTTCATCAGGCGGGACCTTTCCAATTTGACATTTATATTCAATGTGCCTCGGACCATTCGGTGATCACTACCGGTCTTAATCCTGTTGATCACGGAGACATCACTAAATAACCGTCTCTTGGTGGTCATGATAAAGTCTATCTCATTTCTCGTGGTGCCATCCGGACTCAACCAGGTCCATTTCCTTTGAGGCGGCTTCTGGAAGAAAGAGTTCATCGCAAAGAGTCCCTCCTTCTCCAGAAAGTCGGCCAGCCTATGTCCCCTGGCGTTCCTTTGACCATATCCAAAAGGTCCCACTTTCAACTCATCTTCGCCACGACTGCCGAGTTTTGCATTGAAGTCCCCCATAACAACAGTAAAATAGGTTTTGGAAGTATGTATGGCTCTACTTACGTCCTCATACATTTCCTCCACCTCTTCATCGGGGTGTTTAGAGGTCGGTGCATATACCTGTATGACCTTCAGCGAATACCTCTCGGTTATTCTGAGTATAAGGTATATCACCCTGCTCGACACACTCTCGATGGTTACGATGTTGTTAACGAGGGACTTGTGGACGAGAAACCCAACACCACCTTGGGACTTTTGGTCACCCTCCCGGTAGAAGAGCAGGTTGCCGGACTTCAGAGTTATCGTGTCCTCGCCCTCTCTACGGACTTCCGATAAACCCACTATGTCCCAGTGTAACCTGCTCAATTCTTCCTCCAGCTCGAGCAGCTTCTCGTCTGTCCTCAGTGTGCACGCGTTAAAGGTTACCAGGGCCAGTTGTCGTTGGGGGTGGTAGCGCGATCGCCTCCGGGGATTCTTAGCACCCCCTGCCCCGCCGTTACCGTGGCCGCTACCGGAGTCAGGAATAGCGGGGCTGCCGGAGACTGGGGGCCTGGTTTTTTTGTGTCCTACCATATTTTTTTTTTTTTTTTTTTTTTTTTTTTTTTTTTTTTTTTTTTTTTTTAGGGGGGTATTTGCCAATACTCGCCACGCTTGGCAGGCGGGTTGGCGAGCGCAGAGGCGCAGTTCTTTGTAGCTATGACGCTGCTGCCCGTCTCAGCTCAACATTTAGCTGCGCCTTTTGTTGGATGGTTATCCCGCCATCGGTCGGTCGCCAGAGCCTCGTCTGTTGAAACAGGACGCACCACGTGAAGGTGAGGTTGGCTTGGAGCTTTGGGTCTTGGTTAAGCTCCCTTACGTCCCGACAAACGTATAATTATTATTATTTATTAATATCGGTGATCATTTTTTTTACTGCATATTGTAAAATGATTGGTATTGGTACATGCAACGTGTGGCCTGTAATATGTACGAGCTAAAATTTTAATCAATGATTCTACAGAGTATATGTAGTTACCTTCACTAGGTCATAGTACTCTATAATGATCTAACTCAGAGAGAGATATAGTAATCGAAAGTTTTAATCCCTAATCAATGTATATCAAAGTCGCTAACTCGTAGTAAATGACAATGTCAAGTTCTATGACTGGACAAATTTGTTTGCAATACATTGCTGGTTCGATTTATTTTGTTAGAAAATAACAATAAATTTATTTTTAATTATAATAAAATAAAACCATAGATTTGATTACTGGTGACTTAAAGAGCCTATATTTAGAATTTTTGCTGCTATTACACACACCCTGTATATCGGGTCACGTGTTACGAAGGGCTGAAACTAAACCACTCTTGCTGACTTTGCATCTTCTCGTCTGTAAAAATAAATAATGTGAGGTGGCTTATTTTAAAAAAAAACTTACTACATATCTCTTGGGCTCGACCAATGTTTCTGGATGTCTTAACCTACGCTCCGGTGAGGCCTCCATTAGATGCCTCCAAGTTAAAAAAAAATATAAAACAAAATTTACGGACATTTTCGCGATTATTTATTAGATTTTACGAACCGACGTTACGAACACCTTACAGCCTAAGTATAAGCCATAGTTTTAAAATATATTAAACTACCATCAGTCATTATAATATAAAAATTAAATAAATAGGTATTAAACAAATTGAAAATATCCGTAAATTTTGTTTTATTCGCGTAAACTTGAGAAACAAGTAAAATAAATTTCCTAAAAGATGAAATAAAATTGTTGGAATGCCAGATACAAATTGGATTTATCTCTTTATCTACCTTACAAATTAAAGTGTACAAAAGGTGGCCTTATTGCTTTAGCATTATTTAGAGATATTGTGTCACTCTCTTTAGAACGTACTATCGAACTAGCGTGTATTGAGCTCGAAGATTATATTATTTTATCTGTGTATAGCCCCCCTGACGCTACTTACCAACTTTTTGAACCAATTATGGAATCGGCACTAGAAAGGGTTTCAAAATCGAATAAGAAAATAATAGTATGTGGAGATTTTAACTTTGATATTTTAAAGGAATGGAATACCGCCATTCGATTTCTTAATCTCTTCGAATCTTTTAATTTAAAAAATCTCTTTTGTGAACCAACAAGGGTGACTCCTACCACGGCCACTTGTTTAGATAATATTTTTTGTGATAAAAACGCAAATGTCATTGATAAAGGTATTTTAATTGGGCTCAGTTCTGATCATAGAGGTCAAAAGGTATTATTTGAACACAATCATACCGCAAATTTACCTGTGGAAACTAAGTATAGGCCAGTCACAGTAAATAGGTTGGATAGATTTAGGGATAAAATTAGTGAAAGTGTATATTCAGTTAACCAAAATATTAGTGATAGTGTAGATAAGCAATATGACGACCTCTTTAACTTAATTAAAAACGAATTTGATGTAATATTTCCGATAAAGAAGAATAAACCAAACAAGGCCAAATGCCAATTTAATAATTGGGCCACGACAGGAATTCATAAAAGTAGGATCAAGTTATATGAATTATATAGTCTAAGAGAAAACTCTCAAGATCAAAACTTTATTGAATACGTTAGAAATTATTCAAAAATATTCAAAAAAGTTTGTGCTACAGCAAAATCACACCACCTTCGTAGAATAGTCTCTAGCGCCAAAAATAAAGTAAAAACAACATGGAACATCATAAATAAAGAAACTTGTAAAAATAAATTGAGAGATAGCGAATTTACATTAAAAATCAATGATAAAACAATTAATTCAAATCCAGAAGTTGCAACTGCCTTCGAATCGTTTTTTTCACATATTGCACCTACAACAACGAAAGAACTTGCCTCTTCTTCAGTAATAGCGGAATCTATTTTAAAATTAAATGTTAATGAGTGTAATTCTCAACTGCAATTTAGGCATGTAGGACCTGAAGTAATAATTAAAACATTTCTAGAATTGAACATGAAAAAAACTGAGGATTTGTGGGGACTATCTGTGCATATTATTAAGTCAATTATCGACACAATAGCTCCTCAACTGGCCATAATTTTTAACCAGTGTATTGATGACGGCCAGTTTCCTAGTTTAATGAAGATTAGTAAAATAATACCACTTTTTAAATCAGGTGACAAAAGTGACCCCTCCAACTTCAGGCCAATATCAATTCTGCCAGTCTTGAGTAAAATATTTGAAAAAGTTATATTCAATCAACTTTTAGCACACTTTTCATTAAACAAGTTATTTCATAATAAACAATTTGGTTTTACTAAAGGTAGAAGCACTACAGATGCAGGAGTTGCTCTCTTAACACATGTATTTGATGCGTATGATAATAGGCATGATGCTTTGGGTATCTTCTGTGATCTATCCAAAGCATTTGATTGTGTAGATCATGAAACATTATTGAAAAAAATACGTCACTATGGGGCATCATTGAACTCATTAAGCTTAATTAATTCTTATCTCTCAGGTAGAACGCAAAAAGTATGTGTTAATGGAACTGAGTCTTCTGGGGCACCTCTAACAATGGGTGTGCCACAGGGATCTATATTGGGACCTCTCTTATTTTTAATATATATAAATGACCTCCCGCACTTTGTAGGGAATCTTTGTGACATAGTATTGTTTGCAGATGATACTTCGTTGATATTTAAAATTCCAAGAGGTAAAGGTAATTTTGACGATGTAAACAATACTCTTTCACAAGTACTACATTGGTTTACTGTTAATAACCTACTTCTTAATGGAAGTAAAACAAAATGCGTTAAGTTTACGATGCCTAACGTCCGACAGGCACCAACTCAGGTTAAGATCAAAGATAAATCCCTTGATACCATTGACTCCACAACATTCTTGGGTATCACTTTAGACTCCAAACTACAATGGGGTCCTCATATACAGACCTTGTCAAGGAAACTAAGCTCGGCTGCTTTTGCTGTAAGGAAGATTAGGCGTTTAACTGATGTAGAAACAGCTAGGTTAGTTTATTTTAGTTATTTCCATAGCTTGATGTCATACGGAATTTTATTGTGGGGCTCAGCTGCTGATATAGAATCAATTTTTGTATTACAAAAAAGGGCCGTGCGTGCTATTTATAGTCTAAAACCTCAAGATTCCTTAAAAGAGGTGTTTCGAGAAATTAGAATTTTAACTGTAGCCTCTCAGTATATTTATGAAAATTTAATGTATGTACGCAAAAATTTAGATTCATTTACGAAAAAAAGTGATATACACAAATATAATACTAGGAATAAGGATAAGCTTGCTATTCCACAATTCAGGCTTCGAAAGGTTGGTAATTCTTTCATGGGGAAATGTATAAAATTTTTCAATAAACTACCAGAATACATTGTTGACTTACCGATTACTAAATTTAAAATTGTTATTAAAGAAACCCTAATGACGAAAGGGTATTATAAAGTAGATGATTATTTAAAAGATAATAATGTATGGACTTGCATGATAACCACAAACATTGTAAAACTTTTGAAAAGAGGCATTGACAATAGTGACTGAGTTTCTTGCGCAGCTTCTTCTCAGCACTAGCCCACAATTGTCCCGAAGCTGTGGTAGGGTCTATATTGGGACTTGTATAAGTGCCCCCAGTGGGTCTATATGCAAAAATAAACGACTTTTATGACTTTTACTTTTTATGCTTTTAAGCATTACTTACACTCTATTACAGTTATTAAAATAAATATTCTTAGTTTTGTCGGTGTCATAGCGCGACTTCACATTTACAATGGCGTTTTATTGGTTCTTAGTCAAAACTTCGCGGTCTACTGCAAATATAAATTGATCATAACATTTAATTGAATACCGCTTTGCTTCACTGCGCAGAATAAGACAGTATGTGCGTGTCTGGCAAAAAAAAAACTTGTATTTAAAGCTATGACACTGTTCCCACAAGACCGTTCCGTCACCGACCAACGCCGTCGCGTGTCATGCACGGACCGTGCTAGCACCGGCAAAATACGCTCCATATAACGGTGAGACAGAACGCTGTAGATCCGTTCAGTGGGCATTGTAGAGCGTATCGTGTTGCTTTTCGTGTCTGATACGCTCTTAGCAGTGGGCCCAGTACCTTTAGCCGATAAGTACGTACTGGCTATCTACTAGGCTCACGTAGTCCTCAAAATTATTGCTTAGTGCTAAAAAAACTTAATCAAAGATTATTAACGTTGTCCTTAGTGGGTAGGCGGTGGACTCCAAATCCTAGAGTCCCACACAACCCCCAAATGCTACTAATGTACGCGTAACAGCATAGCAGTAGCAGCACTGGATATGCATAACAGCATTTTACTGTAGCAAAAAAAGAAGGGGGCGCGACTAGTCAAAACGAAAATGATGGATCATAATTTTCTCAAAGGATATTTAGGGACTTTTATTTGTTATTTGTAATAAATTCGCATTGCGGCACGGTAACTAAAAGACGATGAGTGACGGTGAAATTACGTGTATCTAGTATTTTTGTGCCATTATTTGGTGCTTACAACGGCAGAAATAGTATCCCATGTGTTTTCGTCAAAGATTATCCATAAACACAGCAGGCTTACTACGAATAACGAAATCCGTCTCGAAACATTTTTAATATGGAATCCTTACTACGAAATGCTATGGATCCGTAAATCGATTATCGTATTGACGGATTTTGTTTTTCGTCGTCGGCAGCCTGTTGTTTCATGACGTACAACTCGACTCTGATCCATATATGCGGCATAAACCTCGGTTTACCTCGCCCTCGTATTTACATTGTCTCGACGAAGTTTCTGAAAAACAATTTGTTTTACCAACTTTATGTCTACAAACAAAGAAATATGAAGAGTCATGTACCTAATTGATAAAATATTTAGTTCTTAAATATTGTTAGTTACACGATAGTATTATAAAAAAATAAGCAGGTAGGTAATAATAAGAAATATTAGGTAAAAGCAAATAACGATGAAAAAATCGTTATTTAAATTAGTACTTCCAAGTTCGTACTTGGAAGTACTAAAACACTCGTGTGTTTCCCTGTACAGCCTATCTACATCTTAGATATTTAATGCTCAGCGGGCAGCCTGCCATAAATAAGTCACTTCTGTCATTATAAATCTATGGCACGTTACCCTAAGCTATGTCTATGAAGTTGGTATCCGAACACGAAATTTGGGTAACGGGAAATCGGATTTTTACTAAGGAAACACTGTAAGGAATCGAAACGTTTTTGTGGGGATTAGGTTTTGTAATTGAAATTCTTTGCAGGGCCTGCTTTTCAGTAGATAAAGGAGGTTTTTGTGTTAAATCGAAACTTATATAGGTCTCGTCCGATTTAGTTTACTTTAGACAAAACCTATTACTGTCTATAACTAATATTGTGGATTTTTTTGGCAAGAGGGAAAGAAATTCAGAGGCAAGAGACTTGGTCTTAATTTTGATACGATAAGTTGTAAAATTGACGGAGTTACGGCCTTACGGCATTTTCTACCACGCAGGAAGTTTGATCAGTGGCAATTTTCTTTGCCTGAATTCTAAGATACACGCCAATCGAGCAAGATACCCGTTTCTGTGTCATACGTGTATTACACTCCGGTCAATTGGCACGTTGACCTAAATCCTTGTTACATAGCGACTTGTGGATGTGATGGTACTATGTATGTACTACCACAATTATTATATTTCTTTTTTTTTGTTAGATTTATTATTGAGGAAGGCTATTAGATATTCTATAAAACATCGCGCTACGATAATAGAACGGATTAAAATGGACACACGTGGACGATTTTGGGTTGCGTGAGATCGTTAGTAACATGATAATAAGATTACCTTACTATTTTTAGTAAAAAAAACCGGCTAAGTGCGAGTCGGACCCACGCACTGAGGGTTCCGTGCCACCCTTAACTGAAATCAGGGTCCACTTACTTCCACCTAACGAAAATATCGCAATATTTTTTTATAGTTTATTTTTGTTTTTATAGTGTTTTGTCACCATACAAACTTAATAATATAAATTGCACTTGTAAAAAGCAACTGTGAACCTCTTCCTCGTCTGTCACAGGTTCACAGTTGCTTTTTACAAGTGCAATTTATATAATATTTTTTTTGACAGCAAAAATAAATTTGTTTTTCATAGAGTTTGTATGAAAGACAAAGTTATGTTTGCGGTTGATAAATATGTGCAATATCTCAGAAACTACTAGTTCTACACAGACACAGACTATTTCGATCACAGGTAATAACTTCAATGTAAACTAAAACAAAGTTATCTGTATAATGTCAAAAAAACAATGATTTGACCGGAATATCCGCTCATTGAAACACAGTCGTGTGGCAAAGCGTAATCCATACCTGTGCTGTGGCGATATGGAATCGGCTACACGAGGAGCAAAGCGACGCAAACGGAGAATAGAACCCTGGGCTGAATATAATACTGCCGGTGCTAGAGTCATACTGACAGAATTCAGATTTCCCCGATTCAGAACCATTCGGTTACGGATTGGGTTACGATTCGATAACTTTCACTTATTAATAAAATCTAACGTGAATTTATTCGATGCAACTATTTTATTTTGTTATTTTATTATATTTGTTACCGAACTGACATATCAACATCCTTTCAAACTACGACATGAATTTAAAAATGAATAGAAAATCTAGCCGAAACCCAAGCCGAATGGCTTATCGAACGTTCTGAATCGCCCTGCAGGTGCGATCGTGGTCAAATGTCTGGATATCGAATAAAATAAAAGTTATTTTTCAGAATCCTGAAAACACTTTATAGTTGAGTAAGCAGCCTGCATACCCCTAAAAGTCCTGACAGTCAATTGTATCTTATCAAAGACCCCATTCTAATTGTGTGCTAATAAAAGAGTAATTAAAATCTCCTGAACCATTATTACTCGTAAGTTCTATAAAGTCAAATTACACATTCCAAGACACTTCATGCCTGTTTCAATCGAATGTGACAATGGGCTACATACATCCGACCCCAAAGTGCCTCAGAGATACGCCACAAAGGGCAGTAACTAGTTTCTCGATAGTCATATGATGAATGGCGCACTAACAGATTGCATGTCGATTTGTGAGGCAAACTGTGTATTATGGAAACTAGGTGAATCCGTGAGATTGATTCGCCATCATTTAAAACATACAACAACATTATGTAGGTATAAACTTTAGCCATGGTAACCAATTCGAATAAATTCATTTTTTTTTCAGACATTAAAATTATATCAAAGAAATACAGCCACCATTTGTACACTAAATGTTATTTGTAAAATAATGTATTTATGTTATTATTTGCACTCTAGGCAATCTCGGCAGGAATAAGTAAATTTACAATAACGTAGGTAAGAAAAATAACACTAGTAAAAAATATGAGTTAAACTATCATATAAACTCGAAAAATAATAGTCCCCCTAGCCGATTTCGACTACGGTGGCCAGTCACAACGACTAACCGACTACGCAACTGCGCGGGACATATTATAGTGCACAAGTGTCTGCGCAAACACAGGTGCACTCTTTATTCCTTTCACTCTCACAGCCCGATGGGACAGCAATCTGACACGACCGGAGAGAGATCAGGCGCAGGACCAAAGGCTTTCGTGCTTTCCGAGGCACGGGGGTGAAACACCGCCAACTTCCAAACTCCGGGCTTCCCTGAGAATTTCTGAACAGAAAAACCCAGGTACATATTTTTGGCCCGACCCGGGAATCGAACCCGGGACCTCTGGCGCAGCCGTCGCTTTTTAAAATGCGACTCTCTAACCGCTGCGCCACCGAGGCAGTACTCGAAAAATACTATTTAGTCGTAATATGCCCCTCAGCTAAATCTACATAACTAAGAGCAAGCGAACATTGAGCCACTCGAACGCTGAGTTGGTGGTCATGTTTAGTGGCCGCTACTAGTGGCCAAATGCGGGCTAGCTCTATGTAAACATATACATTCTATACAGATTTTACTCAGTAGTGTAGATAGGCAGGCCTGTCTTGTCTGTTCATTAATTTCGACCGCTACCGCAACGACACAGCCCAGGTGAAACAGCTGCATAAAAATACATTGAAACCCAAACAAAAGTTTTTATATCAAAATGTAACTAAACGTTGGTTCAGTTTTAGAGTCGATTCGTTTATACATAGAGGAACAATCCATTACAGGGGGCGTATTGCGCTCCAACTTAATCCGTTCAATTCCGAGGCAGTTCAATTCAGACTCAGTGTTAACGAATATTATCAATATAATAATATTATAATACTACAATGGTATGAATATTAATCTTTATATTGTTATATTATGGTAATATTATCAATATAATGAGAAATTGCAATAATAATTGCTAATTTGACAGTAAATCAGAGCGTTTTATCTGTCAAAACTGCATCGCAATACGCCCCCAGGTAACAAAAGTGCAAAACTGTGGTCCAGAAGAACTTATTTTTACATGACAAGCAGATAAAACCAATTTAACATTTCTTGTAGTTCTTGGTTGTAATGTAAGCACAACCTGAAACAAGCTGAAAGATTCATGGTTCGTATTTGATTACGATTGTTGCGATCCTATAAATTAAGAATAACGTCAAAAGAAATCGTTCGAATAGCCTACTTTACACACAGTAGCGCATTGGTGCGTCATTGTTTTGACCTTTGAAGCAAAAGAGTTTAAGGAAATCAAAAGGAAACGCTTCCTACCGACCGGGTGTTATGGATATGTGGGACTCGGGATTTGGATCAGTAGGAAATACACAGGATTGGTTTACTTCTTATTTATTGAGCGTATTTTATAACTCTTCTCATGTCATTCATAACGTCACCTTCTGCATCGCTCTTTCAAATTCAAACGTTCTTCTCCTTTCTCGCTCTCTCTCGTCTGTCATCTCATACGTCTTACGTTCCGTTTCACGTCCATATTCTACAGATATATCCTATAGGTTTTTCTAAGTGAAGACAAGTCTGATTTAAATCTTACATATCGCGGTTTATACTTCGAATACAGCGCCATCTAGTCGTGTGAAGCCGAGTGAGCGTGTTGCGATCATAGTGGTAGATTTCGCTACATCCTGCCTTTCTAGGTACCGGAGGTGATTAAGCCAGGATGGTAAAGCTCAGCAGTTTGTGCGTTGTGAGCTTAAAAATGCCAGTATAGTACTAATGTTCTATACTGTGACATAATTGTCACAGTGGTGTATTGCTATAGAGTGCCTGTTCATTTTAGGCTGTGTCTGCGGCTGAAAGCTGTTCTCAAAGGCTCTCTAACAAGTTCCTGATTGTTTATCAGCCTTAGTTTGCCAGCTCCCTTTGATACACAACGACGGATGAGTATGATCTAACATTGGCATCTAACCAATCGTCATTCAATATGTATGGTGTAAATAGATTGTAGAGTCGTAAACATTTAGTTATTGATTAATTTGGCTATAACCACGAACAATTAAAGACAGGGCGTACTATTTTAAAGAAAGTTATTTGGATAAAAGCAAACACGTAAAAGCTTTGTATGATATCGAAACCTTACGCAACATCTATTTACGTGCAAAAACAAAAAAAGCTGTTAGCGAAATAGAAAGAATTCATTTTTCGAATTTGATAAAACTATGCGTTCTGCGGGGCATTTGAAAAAGTGGCATTTTCAGACAGCCAGACAAATACATAGTTTTGTATGTATGTAGCGTACCAGTGCACGGGTATATCTATAGAGCGCAGTTTTCCTAACGCCAATTAGAGATCTTACACGCAAAACGTTACGTTTTTCAAAATAAATTGATACAAGGGGGTCGTCGATTGCTTAACCTGTGATTTGGCATTTGTCTTACGCCTAGGTAGGTGGTATTCTCTTGGTACCATAAATAATAAGCTTTTAGTACTGGCAAAGCTTCAAGTATAAGCAATGATTCCATAAAATATATGGTCACTATAGTCAACGCATTCCCGTTTATTCGCTTAAAAATGTCAGGCTGAGGTAACATGATCGGCGTTGGATGTAGGACTACCACAGTTGCTTAGAATATTAATTCTCTATTCATATGTTCTTTCCCTAACATGTATTTCATACAATAAACACAGTAGAGTAAGAGTGAAATGGACGAATAAAAAGAGAATAATAAGAGGGAAATAGAAGTGTTGTGCATCGTCGGTTTCGTGGACGCATCGCTGCGTGATTTTATAGGTAAGCTTCTTGTATTTTATGGTTTACTTGTGTAAATAAGTGTATAAGCTATACAATTAATGCAAATTTGTATAGAAGAATAGTTATGTTTTGCTATGAAACATGATTTAATCTCATTTTAATGATTTTTTTTTCACTTATTTTATATCTTTCGCATTTATCGATGTAAATGAATAAACAAATGACGTAAACTTTGTTTTAAAGACAATTTTATGGAAAAAATAAATATATATACACTTTATAGGGCATTGTTACGTAATATATCGCAATGGTCAAAAGAATGCTACTGTACCCCATTTTTGGGGGTTGATTTAGGGGTGGGCACCAGTCAAAGGGGGGTGACGTAAACAAGATGGCCGCCAGTTGAGAGGTTATAGATAAGTTATTTTTAAGTTAATCATGTAGCACAATTGTTTGTAATCCCTTAAATAAAAATAAATTAATTTAGGCCCATTATTAGAGGCCATGTTTCGGATCCGTGAGTCATCACTGGTATCACACACTAATTGAAGATTTTCGTTTAAGGCTGAAGGTTATTGAGACATTTGAATCATGTTACTATATTTTTATTTACTCGAATACATTCATAGTAACGGCAAGATATTGTAAGTAAACCTGCACACTAGTGAAATGACAACAGGAAACACTGCATATAAAATCGCTGCAAGAAAGTCGTTATACTGATTCCATAGTCAAGCCTTCATGCGTGAGCGGCTGGACCGATTTCGACTTGAGTTGAGTTTGTTATTGTTAAGAGAAGGTTCTTATGAAAAAAAAAATTGAGCAGTTTAACAGTTGCTTCTCAGAATTCGCTTACCTTACTTCGGAGCCTCATCGTTAGAAAACCAATTTTTTGGTTTATCACAGTTCTAAATGTAAAAGTGAACAATATTGTTTTGTAATAAATAAATAGCAAAGTAAACTCGTGAAGCGTAACGATTCCGAACATCTTGCGAAATATGCGAACACTTGACGGGACTAAACGAGCCGTTAACGAATATTATCCCGGTTTAATTTCCATTATATTTTACCGTCAGCTTGTCTGTCACACGAGAACGCATAATATAGGAAGATGCAGTAGGCACGAAAGCAAATCCATCGAGGTAATAGAGAAACTTAGAGAAATAATGAAAAAACACATTAAAAAATGCCTAAGAGATTTTTTTTTATTTTTTTTATTTTGATGTTTATATTAAAAGATTCACCTGAAAATTAATGAGTGTCTAACTCTAGGCCACTCAAAAAAGCTAAGTAAGACAACGAAATATTTTTTTTTCCTTTTTGTGTCTGTGTGTTTTATCCGCATTATTTTCCTTAGGGTTGTGCAAGTCAAGGTAAGCTTAGTTTGTTTCTTTGACGTTGACAGAGACAGAACGATGATTTAATCAAGTACTCGGCTAATCTTGACATTCGCAAGCTGACGCGGAAGTCTCGACATAGTTCCCTATAAAACCACCAGGTGGCGCTCGAAAAGTGCTGAGATAAAATTAGTATTTTCGTGTATTAATTGATTGAGAAGAATGTTTAATTACAAATATATTTTTTTTAAATTTATTAATGATTTGGCTTTTTAAGTTAGAAGAATATTCGATGGAGCAGAAAATTGAAATTGTCTACGCGAAATGTCAAACATGTTGCTTCATACTTCCAGCACAGGCCTTGGTGCTTTGACCACGGAATATATAATAGTACTTCCTTTGATACAAGAAAGCTTCGCGCCATAAGAACGCCTTCTTTTGGCTGGTGTTATATGTCGGTGGGAAATTACGATTTATGTGTACAATTTATTATTTAGTGCAAAGTGAGACTACTGCACTTAAATTTGTTGTGACACACTTCACATACGATTAACGACTTACGTGAGAAAATTACGAGTTTCGCTGACGAAAGTGACGGTGAAGGATTGCCGTAATGACACGTAAGTAAATAATTAATAAATAACATGAAAATGTTTGTAGCTTGGACTACATACAAATAAATAAACGTGGACAGGTGAATAGCGTAAACTTATTCAAAGTCAGTAACGTTACCATGAATTTACGACGGTTTAACTCGCTAAAAAAGTCTACGTAAAAAAAGTATATGGAAAATTGCACAGCGCCCCTAGTGCTCGCGTGCAGAACTAAAATTTCCCATACAAAAAGTTACGTCGTCGCTAGCGAGTAAAACCGCCGTAAACTCATGGTAAAACGGTACTGTTTTTCTTTGCTTGGTGAATATTGGAACACATTGACACACACATTCGTTTTGAACGACAGATCATTTTTAAAGACAAATAAAACTAACAGCCTACATCGTTGATCACTGAGATCTTTTAAATGGAATAAGTTAATATTTTTCATCTCTCCTGTTCGGAAAATATAACTTTCCTGTGAAGATAGCCGGGTGGAAAATAGCTTATCCATACCTAGGGTGGAAAGAAATTTCGTTTAAATTGGCATGGTATAGAGTCAAGGCCTGCAGTCAAAGCTTGGACCAAAGATAATTGAGTCACATCATGTTATTAAAATAACAAACATTTTTGCTTAGCTATAAATTGAAAATCATATTGTGTAGGTATTATGTATAATCGTTGATAAAAAAAATATACAATTTCTAATTTTAATTCAATTAATAATTAAAGTATTTGGCTGCCTGCCATAATGAAATAAAAAAAAATCAATCGATATTCTTTACAAAGATTTTAATTATTTGATATTTTCTGCTTTTTTGCACTCTGTTTTCATGTATTCGTGCCGTTATTCTTTCTAATCGTGTTAGGTGTTGTTAGTACTGTAAATCAACTCTCATATTTTGTTCAAAACTTGAGTTTTCCTTTCTCGCTGAACTACATAATACCTCACCAAGACATCTACAACCACTTTTGTAAATTTAATGTTTTCCTCACAGTCGAAATGAAAAATAGTATGTTTAACTCGGGTGAAAGCACCCATTTCACTCTCGAAATATTTATAATAAACATCTCGAGTGAAATGGGTCGCTTTCTCCCCTTGTATAACAATCTACTATTTATTTAAATATGCTATTTTTAAAGTTACAAAATATTGTTACAATATTCGTCAAGCAAAGAAATCGTGTTTTTGTTATACTTAACTTACATAAAGTATTTCTCCAGTCAAGCACTCGTCTTGAAAGGGCAAAAGATGGCAAAACACAATTTTAGCTACGAAGAAGTATTTGTAATCCTTACGGCAATAACGAGACAATATCAGAGGTTGGTAAGAGGCTTATTTTCCACTCCAAAGTATACGTGGGCATCTGCGACCCACATAGTACAAATGAAACAAAAAATAATAGAACAATAATGATTTATCATCAACATCATTATCAATGGTAGGATAATGATGTTTGGATGTGTGCAACGAGTGCGTTTTTATAATGTAACAGCTAATAACCCAAAGTACGGTTACTCCTAGCTTTAGCCGGTTAGAACTGGTGTAGTAGCCGGCAGGCACTTGTTGTTTGTTACATATAGTATTCGATGAATGTTTTCGGTTATCACTAGATCTATCCGGCGATGCTATGACATATATGGTAGGTCTTAAGTAAATGAAAAGACTAAAACATAGTGCGAGTCAAGTTACTCCCAGCGCCATCTAGTGGTGCGCGTCGACATCACCTCTACGCCTGGGCCTTATACGGCGTTACATTCACCTAATGTACTGGTGTTTCTTACTGTGCTACTACCTTTATGACAATATAATCCAATTGTCCTATCATGGCATTTTAGTAACTAGATTTAGTTATGATCTCTTAAATAGAGCTGACTGTAGCTTTACGATAATGATACGTTTGATTTGATATCGATTGAGCCTTTTATAATAAACTAGCGGCCCGCCCGCGACTTCGTACGCGCGTTTTAGTTTAACTCCGTTCCCATAGATCGTAGCGAAAATTTATAAGCCTATACGTATTAAACTATGGCCTTCCCTGATAAATTAGCTTTCTATCATATTTTATAACCTTACCAATAGTTCCAGTGAGTAGCGCGTTCAAACAAACAAACAAAAACATCCAGTTTTAAAATATATAACAAAGAAATGCGTACAGACAATAAATGTTATATACTTTATGTACACACAACATGTAGCCCGGTATAATGGTCAAACTTACACAGGGATATTATTATTTTTATTTTACAACGAAATGGAAAGACTTCGTACGCCCTATCGTCAATCGTATATTTATTTCAGGTACTACAATGACCAGGCTACTCTCTGCGCTTACACAGCATCATGTCACATACAGGCTGTGAGAGAAGCAAATTCCCTCAAGTCTTCTCTCGCTACCTTAAGAGTTTGAATTTGAGCTTTGATTAAAGTAAAATAGCGGTAGATACGGCATGTCATACTAATTGTCAGCTAAAAAATGGCACTACACATTCCTTACGTCACACGTCTTTTATATGTCACCCGCACACGCAATCCAATGGAAATTAGGCGACGGGGGCCTGATTTTAGCGGTCCACTTTCAAGTGGCGCGTCACCTATCTTCCGCTATTTTACTTTAATCAAAGAATTTGAGCTTTGTTTATGGTTATTGGTTATAGCGAATACCTACTCTACTTTCTTGAATTCAAATCGTAAATTGAAAGGGACAACTATGTAAAGATCTACGCCACCATCATCATCATTTGGATGTTCCAAAAGCCGTCCACTGCTAAACATAGGTCCCCCACGAAAAGTTTGCAGAAAAGTTACAGATTGGACACCTTTCGACCACAGGAGCAGCGTAGAATGTCCACCGACAATATGAACATACGATTTGCAATCTACACTGGACACAGACCGATTGATACCTACGCTGTTTAAACACAAAAAAATATTATTTACTATTCTAAGGAATAAAATCTCTCCTCCAGAGCAACATCAATAACAAACATGTGTCAAATATTATGTCTCAGATTATGTCAAATGACTGTCAAAAATGAAATAAAAAATATTTTAATCGTAAGCACTAAAGAGTATTGACATCAAATTCGAAGCAAATCACCCCCATAATAACTTTGCACCCCTTTTTAACCCCCTTAGGAGATGAATTTCAATAAAATACAAAACAAGTCTTCCGTCAATTTTGTAAAAGAATGTGTATGCAAAATTTGAAGTAGATTGGACCAAGGGATCTGGTTGTCCCATACAAACTTTGCACCCCTTTTTGACCCCCTTAGGGGTGGAATTTCTGAAAATCCTTTCTTATCGGATCCCTTCGTCACACAAAGAACACACCCTCCCAGTTTCAGGTCTATACAATCAGCGGTTTAGGCTGTGCGTTGATCCATCAGTCAGTCAGTCAGTCATTCAGGACAAAGCATTTTAATAGAAGACCGAATTTGATTTCGATAAAAATGAGGTTATCGACTCGACCTGCATGTATGTTTTAAGCTTTTTATTCAGGTTTTTGAGGGCGGTTTAATTTTGAAATAAAAAGTTTAATTTCTTTATTTTTTGTTACCCATACTAAAATTATAACTCATATCTCAAAAACTACAGGACCGATTTTTATTGAGTATGCGTTGCAGTATGAAGTTCAAATGGCCTTTACGTCTATTGCAGACGGTTTATGGTGCAAAGTTTGTGCATCGCTTTTTGTGGCTATACAAGCCAATGCGAGAACGGCAAAGTCTACCACATGCGTGACAAGAGAAGTTTGCGACCGATGGAGTCATGTCGCTTTGATGTCTTCTCTGTCTCTTGTTAGCAAGTGACGCGAACCAGGAATCATCACACAGCTTGCGACCCTCTGCAACATGATTGCGCCACTCTGGCCGTGCCTGTTTACAAACAATACTGAACGTCTCGAGCTAATACGGTGCTGTTCCCTTTACGCGTGGTTAGATCTGCTTCAACCTAAAATTAGTATAAACTAATTCAAACTCGGAAGCGGTGTTAAACGTAGCAACACATTTGGGTGGAGCAACTTTAAATTTTATGCACTCACTACCTCACAGACAGAGTTCATCAGAATGTATATTAGGGCTTATTACTTTGTAGCCTGTGACTTTGTGAGTCAAAAACCTAATTTCTTTTTACCAAAGCACTTCCTCATTTTTATACGAAAAACTTTAAATCATTTTCGGAGCCACTAAGACCCAGTTGCGTGAATTTTTAGGGTTCCGTAGCCGAATGGCAAAAAGCGGAACCCTTATAGTTTCGTCAAGTCTGTCTGTCTGTCTGTCTGTCTGTCAGTCTGTCTGTCTGTCTGTCTGTCTGTCTGTCCGTCCGTATGTCACAGCCACTTTATTCTGAAACTATAAGCATCACATAGCTGAAACTTGGTAGGTAGGTGTATTTTGTTCACCGCTTTCTGATTCAGATACAAAAAGTAAGAAAAAATAATATTTAAGGGGGGGTTTCCCATACATGAAACTAAAAGCTAAAATATTTTTTTACTCAAACCTATGCGTGTGGGGTATCTATGGATAGGTCTTTTAAAATGATAGGAAGTGAAAATTTTGAAAAAAAAATATGATGTAGATCTCAACAAAAACTTGCAACGAAAATTGGTTTGAAGGAGATCGAATCAGTAGTTTTTGAGATATTGCACATTTTTATCAACCGCAAATATAACTTTGTCTTTCATACAAACACTATGAAAAACAAAGTTATTTTTGCTGTCGCAATATATTGTGATGTTTTCGTTCAGTGAAAGTAAGTGGACCCTGAATTTAGTTGAGGGTGGCACGGAACCCTCAGTGCGCGGGTCCGACACGCACTTAACCGGTTTTTAAAATCTTACGCGTTTTGAAGCAAAAAAACCTCATCTATAGAGGTATAGATTTACTTAAATAGCCATTCTGACATTATAATAATAACTAATAGGAGACTACATCAATTAAATACCTTAAAAACTGTACTTGTTTACGTAAATAAAGATTTTTATTTAATTATTTTATAGTTAAGGAATTATTATTTTAAAATCGCTGGTAACGACATTTACCATTAGTTGAGTTAACCATCAATCACGTAACTGGACATAAGTCTTGGTTTTGTCATTTTTAGGGTTCCGTAGCCGAATGGCAAAAAACGGAACCCTTATAGTTTCGTCAAGTCTGTCTGTCTGTCTGTCTGTCTGTCTGTCTGTCTGTCCGTCCGTATGTCACAGCCACTTTATTCTGAAACTATAAGCATCACATAGTTGAAACTTGGTAGGTAGGTGTATTTTGTTCACCGCTTTCCGATTCAGATACAAAAAGTAAGAAAAAATAATATTTAAGGGGGGGCTCCCATACATGAAACTAAAACCTAAAAATTTTTTTTTACTCAAACCTATGCGTGTGGGGTGTCTATGGATAGGTCTTTTAAAATGATGTTGAGGTTTCTCAAACCATTTTTTCTAAAAGTGTAAGGTTTGAGATATAGACGCTTCCAAAGTGGTAAAATGGGCGTCCCCCCCCATCTAACTTTTGAACTAAGAAAGTGAAAATTTTGAAAAAAAAATATGATGTCGATCTCAACAAAAACTTGCAACGAAAATTGGTTTGAAGGAGATCGAACCAGTAGTTTTTGAGATATTGCACATTTTTATCAACCGCAAATATAACTTTGTCTTTCATACAAACACTATGAAAAACAAAGTTATTTTAGCTGTCGCAATATATTGTGATGTTTTCGTTAAGTGAAAGTAAGTGGACCCTGAATTCAGTTAAGGGTGGCACGGAACCCTCAGTGCGCGGGTCCGACACGCACTTAACCGGTTTTTACTCTAATATAAATCTTTCAAGGTACAAGGTACCTACAAACCTCTAAATTCTGCTACATGAGGATTGATGAGAGATCGTTATGAAATCTAAAGTAGTTCTAGGCGGAAGTAAGTTCTCGCTTGAAAATATACGACTTATAAAACACATTATTATCCCAATCAATTTATGTTTTTAACCGACTTCATACTCCGTCATTTTATGCCACCGATTTTACTTTCCCAAAACTCCTATGACTACGTTTTAACGACTTTATCGAAACTCTGTTTATGAAACAATGTAGCACACGTAAAAGGTTTTGCGTATCACATTTGTATTTTACAAGAGGCTTTTTGCAAAACTTCGCTTCATTCGAGTTGAAAAACTTTTTTTTTCACAATGTAGGAACTTCGTTAGTAGGTGATGCGGCGAATGTGAAATATACGAGTACTCGTTAAAATATCGTGCGTGGATTTATATTTTTATTCATATTTTCTTCATGCAAGTGAAAAGTATTTGCTTCTTTTTTTAACCGAAAATATATGTCGATCACAGAAGATAACAGAAGCAAGTTTATAAAGATAAATAAAAATAAGAATTAAAAAATATAATTTATTAAAATCAGATTTATACTAAGACTACTTTGAAACAAATATTGATGAAACAAGAAACCAAAAATTGCGCACGGGCGGAACTCGAACCAGCATCTTTCTGGCTAACCGGGCCAACTGCTCTTCCAATTGAGCTTTTGAGAATACAAATATGACACTGTGAGTGCTAAAAAACATTCTAAACCAACATATATTGAGGTAAAAACTGAATAACGCGATCTGCGTGCCCTCCGAGAGCCCGCTGTGGAAAACGCAGGTTTCGTTTACATAAAGATTTAGCAGAGCCTCTAAAACAATTATAGCCAGAATGATAAATTTATAGCTGTTGTAAGTTGTCCGCTATAACTCGCCGAATGTGGGCCCTCAGATGAACTGTGCCAAACACCAAATTACTGAAACGGACCAAATAAGATGATTTTAAAGAGTGGTCATATTTAGCAGGTAAATTATAGGGCAACATACGAAAGTAAGAGCTCTGCCTAGTTATTGCAAATAAAGAAAATCCAATAAAATGATGGGCCCTCAGTTCTTAAGTGCAAAAATTTTACTTTGATGCTACAAAGTTTAACTTACAACTTAATGTCTTTGGTAAGGTTTTAATTTTAGCAGAAGTAGCCACAATGCTAACCTGAGAGTACTGGGTTTATATATTCATCTAGTATAGAATAAAAGCTCTAGCAAAGTGAGCTCTTGTACCACACGTTTTAGAAGAAAGTTATCATATTTAGAGTCAAGGTGGAAGGTGTATTAATTTACACTTATTAGTAAAAAAACGTAGTCATTTCATAGTACAAACTTATGTATCTGTGTGGCGTGTAAATATTTCCTTTCTTGAAAAAAAACTAATTCATTTATATGTGAACAAAATGTTCGTATTAGGGTAACCACAAATCAGAAGATTAGTGGAAAGTAATGGAAAAAATAAATAAGTACACATTTTATTAATTCGTATTAATCTAATCTGTTACATCTGAATAGTTACATTATTCGTTAATTAGTTTTTTATCACTCCTGTTAGGAAAGTTGACTTTTCATGTATGGAAAATTGCTTTTTCATACGGGGTCAAAGTTAATTGTGCCACATTGTGTTAAAAATAGACCAAGCCCATAGATAGAAGTTGCTACCAACAGCTACCATCTCTCTGCATGACCAAAAGGTTTGACTGACAGAGAATGCTTTTACATTAAGTCCACCTTTGTACACTATGATTTGTGCAATAAAGTCTTTAAATAAAAAATAAATAAAATATAGCAACTGCAATTATTTATGGTTATTTTTGGTAAAATTGTTCTTAATTTTCAACCTTGTACATGTAAACGTTGAGATTCACGTTTTTCAACTGTAAAATAAACAGCGTTGATAACAAATGCGTCTTATGTGCAATGCAAGATCACTGTTCTGCCGATGCGCGTTTGATCTATGAGTACATTTTTATGATGATCGCTGAGACATTTCTTGACATGACATATTCTTCCGTTCTTCTCTTCATATTCTTCTTCATTACTTCGTATGAAAAACGTCGATTCAATTTTACTGCATTATCACTAAAATTTTCAAAATGACAACGTCTGAGCGATCATTTTAGATCGAATTAACTTCTTTAGAGTGTGTATTTGTCAGAAACTCAAACTGAAAAAAATCGTTATACCCATACATAATAATAATTAAAGAACAACTGGTGTTTAACCAGATTTATTATTTATCCACTATCATTAACAAATAAATTAAGAAATCCATTATTACCTACTATGTTGTATTTTTGTATTTGTCAATCGTTGCTCAGGCGCGGAAGTCTCGGTAAACCACCAGGTGGCGCTCGATAAATGCAAATTTATTTTTTTGTCCAAAACAAAATTGAAATTTTCGTGTATTTATTGATTGAGAATAATTGATAAATGAAATTGATTCAACCTCTAAATTTTTTTTAAAGATTTAGCTACGTAAGTTAAAAGGATGCAGTAGAATCGATGCAGTAGAAAATCAGAATATTGATTTGAATCAATTGTCTACGCAAAATGTAAAAAAATTTGCTTGAGACTTCCAGGAGTCATAAAATATCCTCATCATTGTTTAAGTATTTTTTTATCATATATTTTTCTCAGAATACCTCTTAAGCAATCGTACAGCATATACTTTTGTTTCGAGTTTCCTAAAAAAATTTATAATGTGGTTAACATAAACAAAATCAGTATGGAGAATATAAAAAGCTAGATATTTCTTTAAATACTTTATATAGCAATAATATTTTAATACAATTTGAAACTATAAATTTTGTATAAAAAATGCTGTAAACAATTTTTATCAAACAATGACCAGGGAGAGAGATTTCTTATGGAGTTGGTTTTTAGCGTGTGGTACGAGAGCTCACTTTGCTAGAGCTTTTATTCTATACTAGCTGTGCCCGCGACTTCGTCCGCGTGGAATAGTGACTTTGGATAGAATTTTTAATTTATAGGCTTATGATTTTACATTACAAATAAGATACTTAAGTATAAGTACTTATAAGTACGCAAGATATAAAGTATTTATATAGTACATTTTAGTACTCAGTCTCACTTATCATTAAAATTGGCCATATTACAACAATAAGAAGCAAGTAGTAGGTACATCAAAGGTGATCAATTATTATGACCATACCGATTATTTGGACGTTCATTTTACAGATTCATTTCCACCCACATTTATTTTAAATTGTTTCGCCTCGGCCCCGTCCCGCCTTAGCCCCGGCCCCATCGAACGGGATAAAAAGTATCCTATGTCCTTCTCCTGGTACTAAGCTACCTCCCCACCGTTTCGTCCCGGTCCCGTGCTACCCCAGCCCCGGCCCCGTCTAGCGGGACAAAAAGTATCCTATATATCCTATATGCAGTATCTTATGTCCTTCTCCTGGTACTAAGCTACCTCCCCACCGTTTCGTCCCGGTCCCGTGCTACCCCAGCCCCGGCCCCGGCCCCGTCTAGCGGGACAAAAAGTATCCTATATGCTTTTCCTGATTCTAACCTACCACCCCACCAACTTTCAGCCAAATCGGTTCAGCCGTTCTCAAGTTATAAGTGTTGTAACAAACACGACTTTCTTTTATATATATATATTTTCTGCCTACCCCCTAAGTCTATTGGCGTGATTATTTCTATCCTAGTTTACTCTCCAAGTGATGCTGAGTCAAATAAAAAAAGCCCCATCAAAATCGGTCCAGTAGATTCTGAGATTAGCCCGGACAAACAGACAGACAGACAGACAGACAGACAGACAAAAATTTTAAAAATTGTTGTTTTGGCTTCTATTACGGTAATTAAGACCCCCTGTAACAATTTTTCATAAAAATCTTCAATGTACAGAAATCGATCTTTTACAGTCTTATTATATGTATAGACTAGAGGAATATATAAACCCAGTACTCTCAGGTTAGCATTGTGGCTACTTCTGCTAAAATTAAAACCTTACCAAAGACATTAAGTTGTAAGTTAAACTCTGTAGCATCAAAGTAAAAATTTTGCACTTAAGAACTGAGGGCCCATCATTTTATTGGATTTTCTTTATTTGCAATAACTAGGCAGAGCTCTTACTTTCGTATGTTTCCCTATAATTTACCTGCTAAATATGACCACTCTTTAAAATCATCTTATTTGGTCCGTTTCAGTAATTTGGTGTTTGGCACAGTTCATCTGAGGGCCCACATTCGGCGAGTTATAGCGGACAACTTACAACAGCTATAAATTTATCATTCTGGCTATAATTGTTTTAGAGGCTCTGCTAAATCTTTATGTAAACGAAACCTGCGTTTTCCACAGCGGGCTCTCGGAGGGCACGCACATATAACGCGAACTATACATTTCTGCATTTCTAAATTTAAAAATGCGCCTAATTGCACTGCAGTTGCCGAGTTTATTTGCAGTACGAGTAGTTGATCAAGCTGACATTAATAATCGCGCTGACAAACCTAGCAATTTTGATCCAATTTGCTGACTGTGAGATTATCATTGCAACCATTATCGATAGTTAATGGTATCGATTGACACTCAATAATTTTATTTGATAGCTTGTTTAAAGTCCTACACATGAAAATTGGTTTAGAATGTTTTTTAAACACTCACAGTGTTATACTTATATTATAGGAAGAGCAGTTGGCCCGAAAGCCAGAAAGATGCTGGTTCGAATCCCGCCCGTGCGCAATTTTTGGTTTCTTATTTCATCTTTAAGCACATGAAAATTATCTACAAAGCCGCTTACAAAATACTTAAGAATTTCATGTTTGATATTCGTTCTCAAAATTTAAACGATTCGAAGTTCATAGCTAGACGTAAATATTGCCGAGAGGCCTCTACATTTCCTTATACTAATGGTACGAGAAATATAAGATTGTATAGCAGTCTTCCGGGAAGTTGATGGTGATGACACCCCCATGCCTCGGAAAGCACGTTAAGCCGTTGTTCCTGCGCTTGATCTCTCACCGGTCAGGTCGGAGCCGTCTCACCAATTAAATATAAGAGTGAAGAAACAGAGAGTGCACTTGTGTATTGTGCACACATCTGGGCACTTTAATATCTCCTGCGTCTGGCATGTCTCCGTTGAGAGGGGCCGCCATTACCTAAAATTGGTAGGAGAATATTACTCGTACTAACTACTTTTTTATCGATTCGATAGTTGCAGTTAACTGTCCAACACTGTCACCGTGTATCATCGTCAATCATTGGATTTAATCTATTCGTCATTTGGTGAATTGAAATTGGACGATCGGCAAGTGCATACATTTTTGTTAAATCGAAACACAGATCCGCATGTTAATTAACATTAATTAACGTTTCGCTATTTACGAGATTTATCAGATAACTAATTGGCGTGGTAAAATGCAACTTGTTTCGTTTCAACGAGTTTTTAATTAAAAAAAAAAGTTTCACGGGTTTAAATCAGTTTTTGAGCATGAAATTGAAATTGCAGACTTGTGTATTGTATAGAATTTTCGTGTATAATAAGTCATTTTTACTTGTATCCTACTTGATAATAATATTCTGTTTACTCCAGCCTCGCGGCTATTTTATTAAATAGTGATTTCCTAATTAGACTTTTATTATATTTCATAGACTAGCTAGATTCTCATAGTTCGGTGACATAGTAGCCCGACATGTTAACTTGCATATTTAAGTACATTTTGGCAAATAAATAATTGACTCTTGATTCATATCCGAAGAGAGATCAGGCGCAGATAGGACCAACGTCTTATAGTGGGCACGGGGGTGTCACATCCCAACCACAAAAGATATAATAGATGTGATTTTAGACAGAATACCCCAAAGACCTTTAGGGAACTAACTACCCTACTGCTTGGCAAAAATGTGATTCAGCTAGTCTGCTGTAGGTATGTGAGCGGTAGACGAGGACGCAAATTTCAAAACACACACGTGACTGTAAATGTTTGTTTCTACTGACGTTTGTCTACCAACCCCTCATGTGAACGATGAGAGGGGTACCTGAGGCATGTACTTCAGGTGGTAACTAGCTTTACAAATAATATTTTTTTAAAGATGAAATAAGAAACCAAAAATTGCGCACGGGCGGGACTCAAACCAGCATCTTTCTGGCTTACCGGGCCAACTGCTCTTTCAATTGAGCTACCGTGCTGTCGGTCCGAACGCGGGAATTCTTGGTCTCTTATGGATACGTTATTGCGTGACGTTAGCGCCAATGAAATGGTAATTTCTTAATTATTTTCAAGTTAATCTCATTCATTTTTTAATTGAATATTTAATATTTATTTATTTATTCGTAGTTTTTTGGCAAACTGACATTAAATTTTACCTAAGGATGTCATTTAATTTGGACCACCTCTATTTTGCGAGTGCCTCTTAGATCTCACAAACAAGCCCAGTGGCAGTCTGCCAGTTATGGCCTTCGTCAGGGCTGCCAAGTCAATTTGCATTTTAAGAGATTATCATAAGTATTTGACTAATCATTCTTTGGCAATTTGACAGATTATAACAAACGTTTGGATAGCCTTCCTTGGTGTATCTGGAGTGATTTTCTCAATTCCTTCATCAGTAGATCACTTTTGAAAGGCTATATATACCATTAGTAAACTATCTCATGCGCTCGCTGCTTGAAAAATTCGCATATTTTATGTCTTGCTCTTACATAACTAGATGCGATAGTTGCATCCTTGTTGATATCGTTAGCCGCATCTCTGCCGCATGCGAACGTTCAGAGTCGGAAGGATAAAAGAAGATCTCAAATTAAACATTGGGGCAGAAAATTTCTAGATTGGACCAAAGCCGCAGCGTAGGACGTCCACCGAAAAGATGGACAGACGACCTTGTAAAAATCGCTGAATCACACTGGATGCAGACCGCTCACAGCCGGTCGCTGTGGAATACCGTGGGGGAGCCCGATGTTCAGTCAGCAGTGGACGTCCTTTGGCTGATGATGGTGATGAACCTTTAATTATGTTTAAGGCGCATTGGTTGACAGCCCTGTTACAATGTAGCAGAATATATTGTTCGGTGTTTATTTAACACAGACGTTGTTCATAGACCTTCATAGTTTAGCATAAATTTAGTGCAGAAATGATATAGTATTTGGTAACAAACGGGGCAGCAAATATTAGCCATTCACTCGTACAAACCTCAATGTTTTTGATAATGTTCATTTTGCTAATGTCCTACAAATTAAAGAGTCGTTGAAATGTTCACACAGGAAAATAATGAAATTATTAACTCCATTATGTTTTTTGCGAGAAATTGGGAGTCGTTGGCCGCTGATAGAGACAAATGGAATGAATTGGGGGAGACCTTTTACCAGCAGTAGGATGATGTAGGTTAGGTAATAATAAATAATTATGTTATTTGAATTTTTGTTTTCTTTTTATTATATTATTAGACATTTTGAGCTTAACTTAATTTATACTGAAATAGCAGCGGTCGATACTAATATTCGCACATACATCCCGCTTGCAGTTACCAGCTAAAGATCGACCCCTGATTTTTACTGATCCAGTTTTGTCATAAAATAAAAAACTGGATCCAGTTTGATTAAAAGTATTGTTTAATAGATGTTTTCTCATCTAGCAGCTTCTAAAATGACAGTATCCACAAACACAGCAATTACCATGGCAACGATGTAAAAAAACAGCGCGCCGCTTATCGGTTACTCTTTGACCCTTTACACACTGCTACTTTTAGCATCGATACTGAATATTGGTGACTGCATCAATATTAACGCGCGTTAGCATCGATGCTTTCGCGCTTCTGCATCGATGCCAAAAATATGTTCATTGCGTGAGTCGCGATGCTGTCGCGCGATTGCATCGATGCTAACGCGCGTTATTATCGATACAGTCGCCAATATTCAGTACATAATTAAACAATTTCCAGCTTCTGCATCGCGACTGTATCGTGTTTGCATCGCAGTGTGTAAATGGTTTTAGCGGTAACTGCAAGCACGCTGCAAGCGAGATAGACATGACATTGACAGGACTCAGTTGACAGACAACCGTACTTGCAAAATACTGCCGTGTAAACACACCAGATATTTCTGCAGGATTCAATAATCAGAATCCCGCAGAACAAGACTGCCGTGGGTCTTTATAGCGCTTTCAAACTTGCATGTCGTTATATTGTGCAACTCAATACTCTTTTACCGGTGAAAGTCTTGAAACTCAGACCATTAGCGAGGACTATCAGCCATCTAAGAAGTATACTTTAAAACTATCGATACGTGATATAATGTATAATAATAATATAATGTATTGTGTTTTGGTTCCCATTCTTGCGAGATACTAAAATAAACGCGATAATTAAAAACAAACACATAGGACCTAAGCAACAATTATCATCGCTTATATTCTAAAACTCTTACAATCATAATATCATGAAATCGACTCAATTTTAAATCCGTCAATTTCCAATCTCCCAAGAACTGGTTTAAAGTCAGTTAGTTCTAAGCCTCGGTTTAAAGTCGACACAAATTCTATTTGGACCTGCCCCTTCCCAGTGGAATCACGTTCATTTAGGCCAGTGGTTCTCAAAATTGTGGCAACTTTTGTTAAACAAAATAATATTAATAGTCCCCATAGCCGATTTAGGGTATAGGGTGGCCAGTAACAACGACCAACCGACTGCGCGGGACATATTATAATGCACAAGTGTGTGCGCACTGCGCAAACACAGGTGCACTCTCTATTCCTATCACTCTCATAGTCCGATGGGACAAACAAAATACTACATACGCGACAAGGTTTATCTTATTTTCAATATGGACTTTTGATTTGAGATTCCACTAATACACTATGGGTCTGTTTCACCATCGATAAATAAGCACTAATCAACAACAAAAAATTCAAATGGTATTTAATATTTTTCATTTCATTTTTAAATAAGGAACGTCATTTCGTTTGAAGTAGTGGACAGATAACGCTAATGGGAACATATTCAGACATTGCGAAATGGACAGTACCCCAATCACGATCATTTTTCGTATTCGCCACGTAATCGTAGCGAGCTTACGTCAGTCGGTAGCACGAAGCACTCCCGTGTCGTGTAGTAAGCTCGAAAGCCTTACCGCAGATAACTTAATACTAACGTAAATATGGCACGTCCAGAAACAAGTTAAACGATATATTTAATTAAAATTATTGAAATATATTATCTTATTCGATTGTTTTTTTTTTGTTATTATCCGATAGAGGCGCTGTCAAATTCTCTGATGATTACGTTACTATACGAATACTTTGATGCAATTATTCGTGATTGGGGTACTGGATATTATAGACGGTATTTTTTCCTTAAAAACGTTCTTGACTGATTTCTTCCTGGCTTTTGAACTTAGCTCAATATAATTTTTAAATACGATCAATATCGACAGTGTCTGTGCCTGTACGTTAACACGTTCCGGGACACTACTCCAGACACAATAGATGTTTTATTGTTTTCACGCCTGTAGGCGGGCACTGTCCCGGAACGTGTTAAGATGTTTAAATGGTTTTGTTCTTAAGAGTACTACTTACCTTTTCAAAATCTTTTGAAAATGAAGTAGGTTAAAAAAGTTAGCTCTAAAGTTTGAGAACTTTTGGTGCCAAGAAAACTGCGCCATTTGGATTTTGCGACGCTCTTCTTATATGTTATACTAGCTTTTGACCGCGACTTCGTTTGCGTGGACTTCAGGTTCTTCCCGTCTAGTAGCGCAAAAAACGTGTTTTTTTACGACCTCACCTACGTTATTCTGATGTATAAGCTATATTGTGGTAAAGTTTCATTCAAATCCATTCAGTAGTTTTTACGTGAAAGAGTAACAAACATCCATACATCCATACATCCATACATCCATACATCCATACTTACAAACTTTCGCCTTTATAATAGTAGTAGGATGTTTTGTTGCCAGTTTTTATTCGTCTCTAAGTAACCAAAAGTGGTTTACCAAGTAAAGGATTTCAATAAAAGTATTAGAAATCATTAAGAACATACACGTGGAAAACCATCGTTGTTTTTTAGGGTTCCGTAGCCGAATGGCAAAAAACGGAACCCTTATAGTTTCGTCAAGTCTGTCTGTCTGTCTGTCTGTCTGTCTGTCCGTCCGTATGTCACAGCCACTTTATTCTGAAACTATAAGCGTCACATAGCTGAAACTTGGTAAGTAGGTGTATTTTGATCACCGCTTTCCGATTCAGATACAAAAAGTAAGAAAAAATAATATTTAAGGGGGGGCTCCCATACATGAAACTAAAACCTAAATATTTTTTTTACTCAAACCTTTGCGTGTGGGGTGTCTATGGATAGGTCTTTTAAAATGATGTTGAGGTTTCTAAAACCATTTTTTCTAAAAGTGTAAGGTTTGAGATATAGACGCTTCCAAAGTGGTAAAATGGGCGTCCCCCCCCCCCCTCTAACTTTTGAACTAAGAAAGTTAAAATTTCGAAAAAAATATATGATGTAGATCTCAACAAAAACTTGCAACAAAAATTGGTTTGAAGGAGATCGAACCAGTAGTTTTTGAGATATTGCACATTTTTATCAACCGCAAATATAACTTTGTCTTTCATACAAACACTATGAAAAACAAAGTTATTTTTGCGGTCGCAATATATTGTGATGTTTTCGTTAAGTGAAAGTAAGTGGACCCTGAATTCAGTTAAGGGTGGCACGGAACCCTCAGTGCGCGGGTCCGACACGCACTTAACCGGTTTTTTAGCTTACTCATCTTTTTTGATATCGCACAACCAAAACTTGCATAAAAGTAGATCAATATGTAAGCGGTGCGACATAGGACTTAAGACTTAAAAGAATATTAAAACGAAAAAAAAAACATAAATTGCATTACACATAAAAAATACAGCAAACTTCGCTTCGCCTATGGTCCTCTTTTATGGCTAATATCCTATTCGGGGCCAACAAATCCAAAAAAGTAAAAATAATGATTATCGGTCTACCCGTTTTCGAGTTTTAGGTGGTGTTACTAACACGACATTCTTTTATGTATATAGAAGATAAATAAGACCACCACTTCGGCCTGCATACTTTGTAATTATTAACATATGAAAAGTAACGGTGAAAGTATCAAACAATAGTGTTTAATTTTCTTTCCAATTAAAATGTTCTAGTTTCTAGACCATTTCAAATTCAAATTGGATCCCTTAAACCGCTCAGCGAGGCTCCGAGTACTGTTATTTTCATTTTCTAAAGCATAATGCGAAGCTTCAACTGCACCAGTAAGGATTGTGACACACTAGGAGAGTTTCCAGTTCCACCAATAATTCCACGAATTAAATAGAGAAAAAAAACAATCTTTTAATAGTAAAAATGCGCCAGTTGAACATGACATCATAGTTTAAAATCGCCGTAGTAGTTCTATAAAAGAGTAGCGTTTGGTCCTTTTTAGGGTTCCGTAGCCGAATGGCAAAAAACGGAACCCTTATAGTTTCGTCAAGTCTGTCTGTCTGTCTGTCTGTCTGTCTGTCCGTCCGTATGTCACAGCCACTTTATTCTGAAACTATAAGCGTCACATAGCTGAAACTTGGTAGGTAGGTGTATTTTGATCACCGCTTTCCGATTCAGATACAAAAAGTAAGAAAAAATAATATTTAAGGGGGGCTCCCATACATGAAACTAAAACCTAAAAATTTTTTTTACTCAAACCTATGCGTGTGGGTTGTCTATGGATAGGTCTTTCAAAATGATGTTGAGGTTTCTAAAACCATTTTTTCTAAAAGTGTAAGGTTTGAGATATAGACGCTTCCAAAGTGGTAAAATGGGCGTCCCCCCCCATCTAACTTTTGAACTAAGAAAGTGAAAATTTTTAAAAAAATATATGATGTAGATCTCAACAAAAACTTGCAACGAAAATTGGTTTGAAGGAGATCGAACCAGTAGTTTTTGAGATATTGCACATTTTTATCAACCGCAAATATAACTTTGTCTTTCATACAAACACTATGAAAAACAAAGTTATTTTTGCGGTCGCAATATATTGTGATGTTTTCGTTAAGTGAAAGTAAGTGGACCCTGAATTCAGTTAAGGGTGGCACGGAACCCTCAGTGCGCGGGTCCGACACGCACTTAACCGGTTTTTAATTAAAAGTTTGTCAAGAATTGATGGTAGCAAATTATAGCCTATTTTATTAAGCTGTTGATCATAATGTTGCTGAAATGTAGCTTGGTAGATACCTTTCAGTGCAAGTAGTACACCAACGAATTCTCATGCGCTATGTTAGAGCCAGACATAGAATATGCAAAGTCTTATGCTGCATGCAAATGCGCCGGTGGACTAACGGCTTTTTATGCAATTCAGATTTTATTTTAGAGCTTCAGCTGACGATACGTTATGTCATTAAGACTGACAGCTCTCATGCTACTAAAAAGCAGGAAGCCAACTCTCGTACAGTTTTTAAACAAAAAAAAATCACAAATCGAATTTCCTATTTCGGAGAAAGATCAGTTTTTGCTTTAACAGGGACCCAGGTTTGTAAAAAGCTCCACAACGAAAAACATCAGCAATAAATAATATCTGCTTATGTGCTTATTATTCCTTTCTCTCAGTGTATCACCCCCATTTTCAATACAAACGATTGTATTAAATTCTTTATGCCATTGTGCATTACACTTGTAGTAAGTTCTCTTGAAGTTACGGGTGTCGTGAAGTAGTTTACTTGCTCCACTGTGCGATTTAATAGGCCTGAGCAACAGTGCATTTGAATTAAGTAGACCTACCAACATAATTAAAGGGTAAATATTCATCATCATCATTCTCTTTCCCTGTTCCCAGTTTATCTGGGGTCGGCGCAGTATGTTTTACGCTTTCACACTATTCTATCACTCGTCCCTAAATCATCCACTCCTTTCACACTCATATCATGTTTCACACAGTCCATCCATCTCTTCTTCAGTTGGCTTCTTCCCTTCCAGCCATCCACATTCATACTCATCACTCTTTCAGACTTAAAATATATGTTATGTAGGTGTGGTACCTAAGTGTATTTAATTTTCCTATGATAAAAAAGCCAAAGGACGTTCACTGTTGAACATCTACGCTGCGCTTTTGGTCGAAGGTTCTCCAATCTAGAACTTTTCTGCCCCAGCGGCCAACACTCTCATTATACGAAAGAGTTTAATATTTCCTAAATATGAGTTATATTTCCAAAAGCAATCCTACTATTCGCTAAGTCGTTATACGATTAAGTCAAGTGCAGTTTTGTTATTTTGCATACGTGGGCTGAATTGCAAAACACATTGGGCGCACAGTGGGAGGAATTCAAACTTGGGTTTATCCAGCAGCGTTAAATTTAAGGCCGTCTTATTCCGTCAAATTATCTCATAAGCCCCGCCCCCTTGTTAAAAGTGCGGGGCGCTTCCCCCACCAGCACCCCCGCACAAAACTTTTTCTGTCAACTTTGTCTTACAAATCTCGTGTATAATTAAGCCATCTAGTGTTTATTTAAGGAACAAAATTTTCTTGAATAAGATACTTCATGCGCTTTTGTAAGTAACATACCCACGCCATCTAGCAGAACCCCTAAGAACTTTTACAAAATGGTTTCTTTAGTACACCATACATGCTTTTTAGTCTAAAGGTTTACCGAAAGAACAAGGAACGCAAAGAGTGGCATTTCATTCTCACACGACTGGTCAGCACTTTATGCCAGCAACCTGTAACCATTATAAAAACAAGAAAGAATATCCGATAACATTTATTATATTCTTTAATGCACTTATAAGATGTACAGAAAATAGGTACAAGAAGTCACAATGTGAACAAAGGTGGGCTTATCCCTAAAAGATACCTCTTCCAGCCAACCCATAGGTGTAGGAAATGTAATGTAATAACATTTAGGTGGTTTATATTAAGATCCTTTTTGTCGACACAGTTATAGTCTCACTACTATCTTCCATCAGTCTTCCAATTGATGATGACTGAAGACCATTACAGATATGGCACTTCAAATTTAGGGTTCCGTACAAACCAGTAGGTATATAAGTCAAAGTTTACCCATCACGAGAATTTTGTCATGGTGTTTTTTTAACACAGTGATTTTCATAACATTACAAATCATCATCATCATTCTCTTGCCCTGTTCCCAGTTTATCTAGGGTCTGCGCAGTATGTTTCACGCTTCCGTTTAACATTACAAATATGGAAAGCTATATTAAAGACAAAGGTTTCTTTATCGTTTCAGTAATCCTTTAATAATATCAAAGTTATTTATTTACTAGTCGTCTCCCGCGACGTCGCCCGCGTATATTTTGGATGTCCCGTGAAATGGTTCAAGTAAATTAATGGTTCAAAGTAATTACTATCGAGGTCACCTACACCTTACCACGCTTAAAATCAGCTTGAACTATAAAATTGACTTGACTTGACATGTGTTAGAAAGTAAGAAAATAGTAAGGCAAAAGTAGTTAGTAGTAATCTCTCATTTAGATGCAATACTTTTTTCGGCGAAGTTCACTATCAAATATACTGAGCATTGAACTTGGCTATCATTTTTCACATTGATGTTTTTGTTGGGATATCATAACTTTTTATAGAAATATTTAATTGCTTATTCATAAATCATGAATACATATTTTGTGCAAGCTTCCATCCACTTAATTATAACGGTTTCAGACCCTACAATTAAAAAACTTTCTTTTGTTTTCAGATTTTTTCCTTCGCTTACACATTATTACCTAGCTAGATGCCATATTTCAACTGTCTAGGTTTGTTAATTAGAGCACCGCACCCACACAATTACTTTGACAAACCATATTTATGGTTTTGCCATGTTTGACTTTTTGTAGTCTAGCTTATAGACCTTTTTTATTATAAAACTGTAATTTGGCATGGGTTTCTTTATATCCTAATCACACCGCCTAAAATATGTATTTTAAAATATTTTTGAGACACCTCCCTACAAGGAATGAATTATGATGAGCATGAGTTCCTACACCGAAAGGGCAACACCAGGGTTTATCTCATGAATCGTGATAGTAAGACAGTTGAAATTTTCAGGAAGGATGTATTCATGTTGCCGTTGAAAAAACAAAAACTTAAAAAACAGCTTTTTTTTCAGGTTGCTCTCATACAACTTATCTACTCTGATAATGATAATAATGAGGGGCTGCTCCATTATTAGGACTTCATATCTTTTGTATGGGACTCCCTGACAACAGATATGATGTTTATGCCATTTTCATAGATAATCGTTCGGAACCCTTCGTGACCCCGAAGCGCCATTTGGCGCTAACTACAAGATTAATAGAATTATTATGTGTCACAAACACCAAAGTTGTTTTGGATATTCAGTAACAGCAATTTGAGGAACGGTTATAAAAATAAAATTAAGACAGTCTCCACACATTTTCGACAGAACAAAATTGAAAAAAATATTCAGATTTGACATTTCTGAATGCAAATATAATTGGATTATACTGAGTAATCTCCATGTTCGTCGCTCAAGTCCATGTCACCAAATAAGAGATAGATAGTCAATGCATTATTACTACACGATTCAGAAAATGTGTACGTACGTACGTAAATAACATGGAAACCTGAGTTCCATACACGAAGAGAGCTAGACCGAACTTAACTTAACCTCCAATGTTTGTATTTTGTCACAGGAGTCTAGATGTAAATAAATAAATAAAATTAATATAGACCTATCACCTAATAATTTTCTCCCTCCCTCAAATTCATATAATATTTTCTCGTCTCCAATATACTAGAGTCACCAGGGCACAGCTTTAGCATTTGAGATTACTGCTAAACCTACAGTTATGGTTTAGCTCTGATTTTTCCAAATAGAGAAAATGTTCAAAACTACAAAAATTTGACATGAGTGTTTTATGCTTTTTGTTTATATTGTTACTATAGAAACGGATTCATCTCTACGATTGGTACAAAAATATAGTTCATTTATTCACAACAATTATATATGTCGCTACAGCCTTTCTCTTTTTATTTTGCTTAACACGTAGAGGTTGGGGGTTCCATCCTCATGGCATTGAGGAGATTTATCCGCATGGTGATGATGTTTTTGATACTAATTTTCTTTTTGAAATTTATTTTCATTGTTATGTAGTTTTTTTAATAGGATTTGCTACTTTAAAAAAAAACCAAAAAATTTAATTCGTTTTTATTTTTTATTTTTTTTTATTTTAAATGTTAAAATGTCCAAAAATTAAAATAAATACTTATTTCGTTTTTTAAAAAAATATTGTGACTATGTAGAAAAAGATTCATGATACCCCCGATTTGAACTCGCGACCTTTGATTAGTATAAGACTGGTGCTGATCCAACTGAGCGTGACGCGGCGCGGCGAAATTAGCTATTATTAGTTCTTAGGTGTTTTACGTAATTAAGTACGCAAATAATATTGCAAAAATTGACATAGGTCCAGCGTTCGCAGTGGCGTCAAGGGGAATGAGGAAATGGTATCTCGTGCTTGTCATTTGAATAAAAAGATAGCGCTATTTCTGCTTGCATGTATAGAACAGAGATGACACGACGATCAACTGTTGCGTCAAAGTCGTTGCGCGAATCACCATCGTCACAAGTGTGAGAATCACTAAATCAGTGTTTTATGAATGAAAATGTTAATAAAACTGGAAATAAACGATTGGCCGCCCTAAACATCTTTGGTGTCTAAAGTAATCTTAAAAAGACAATTGGAAGAATTTGCTGCTTGTAAGAAAGAATACAGACAAATGAAAAAATGGACCTTACTTTGCCTGAACATAACACCGATAAAAACTAAAAAAAAACATTTGATTCATAGCTGAGATCTCACTTATGTGGTCAAAATGTATATTCTTATAATCCCCTGTTCCTCACATCTGTGTAGCTTGAGCAAATCAAGATCAAAAAAGTCGAAATAGGTCAAATAAAGTGTTTTTAGATATTTCGTTATTCTGATCTAAATAACAAACATTTTGAAATCATTTTAACATGTATATGTGTAGAATGGAATTACCTACTAAAATATGTGATTTTCATAAATATAAGTCCAATAATTTGAAAACTACATAGAAAATACGAAAAAAAAGGGGCCCACTTCTGAGGCAATTATTATCGAGCAAAGTAATTACAATCGTGTTTCCAACCACAATCCAGCTTTCTAGTAATCTTCTTCTGTAACATATATAGATTCGAGATTTAAATAATTAGTGTTTCCATGTTTAAACTCAATCGAAACATCGTAAAAATGGAATATCTGGGCCTTAAGCTTCGCGCTTTGTTGAGCCACTGTGAGAAATTATAGACGCGGGCAGCGCGCCGGCGATGTGTTTCGACCTGGGTGCGTATTGCGATGCAGTTTTGACAGTTAAACAGCTCTGCTTTAGTGTCAAATTAGCAATTCTTATTGAAATTTCGCATTTTATTGATATTATTACTATGATATAACAATATAAATATTAATATACAGACCATTTTAGTATTATTATAGCATAATTATATTGATAATATTCGTTTACACTGAGTCGGAACTGAACTGCCTCGGAATTGAACGGATTAAGTTGGATCGCAATAAGACCCCTGCCCGGCACCGATCACGCCTGGAGTCGCCAACATTTTGGCTAAAATTATAATTCGTGTTCACGATGTAAACAAAGTAGCGAGTGCAAAGTAATTTGGACTGTGTCTTAGGAACGACACTTTTCATTCCTAAGACAAAGTCCAAATTACTTATTTTTATACCTTCAGGTAAAACGAAGTGTTATGTTAGTGTATGAAGTTTATACTTAATGAATACAATATAAAATACTTCTGCGTTGTTTATTTTACACCTTTGCATGGTCTGGATCATTCTCAATGCAAATTAGTATATTGAATTTCTTAGGTGGGCGATAAAAGTTCACCGGGTAATCTAGTGTTTTATAGAAGCAAACCAATGTTTACACCCCTGGCGAAACAAACCTTCAAGGTCAAGGTCACGGTACTGCCAGAAGGACCAGGAGCAGATTTCATACAAACCGCGTACTTCCAGCAGGACTCAAGTACCGTCTTCTAGCAGGACTTTTTGAAAAAATCGGACGTACTTCCGGAAGCCATTCCAGCAGGACACGGGGTCGGACGATCTATCATTAAGAACCAGCAAAATCGATGCAAGGTCGCATTTAACGTGAACTTGAAAAGCCCGGCTCCACCGCGGAGCGCGAAGCTTTCATTAAAGTTAACACGGCCTATTGGCGGAGTAATAGCATAATGTAAATAAAACAGACAGCTCATTTATTAACTTATAAACTTAAATTCTTAACTGCATATCTTGTTCTTCTTCTTATCTTCTTTATTTATCCTATATCTATACACATAAAAGAACATCTGTTAGTTGATAACTCGAAAACGGGTGGATCGATTTTCATGATTTTTACTGTGATGGATACGACTTGACCCGGAGTAGCATAATAACTATTAAAGGGGTAAGGAATTTCGCTGGTACCGCGAGTGCTTTTATATATTAGTTTTTTATTACAAGTCGATAAAATACAGCTGCATTGTGTAGTGGTATGTTAAAGGATTTTTTTCTTGTGTTACAAAATATCAGACAACGATTATGACGGGGGCATCTCTCATAAATAACTTAAATACATAAACATCCATGACTTAGATACAAAAATGTCCGTGCTCGTGATGAGCATTAACATTTTAATCGAGATTCGAACCCGCTACAGCTGGTAATAGTAGTCAGGAGCGCTAACCACTACACCAAACGCGTCATCAAATATTATAGCTAACTTCTTCATCGCCTGGCCGTCTTTTTTGTACTATGGCCAAAGGTTAAGTAAGACAATGCCTTCATTTCCTATCGTATCGTACGTGATCGCGTCTCGGAAATCCAGATAACGGGATGAGATACTGAGTGAGACGTGCCCTCAATATTCAAGGGTATTGACATGATGGGAGGAAATATAGCTGATCTGCTATTTAAGATACCTAGCTTAGGTGTGTTCAGAATATATTTCAAAAATATATAGTATATCTTCATCTGCCATCCTGCGGCCAAAGTCTGTAGCAACATTTTTGACATTTCTCGTAGACAATTTCAAATTTGTGATTTTCTACTGCATCGAATAGTATCTTTTTACTTACCTAGGTGTAAATCTTTAATAAATATTTAACAAATATTTGTTTTTTTTAAAGCTTGATTCAAACATTCTTCTCAATCAATAAATACACGAAAATACCAATCTTGTCTCAGCATTTTGCGAGCGCCACCTGGTGGTTTTACAGGGAACTATGTCGAGACTTCCATACCTGACGTTCATGCACATAGGCCTTCCCCATAGATTTCCATGAGATTTCCACATCAACCGGTTGCTTGCGGCATGATCTTGTTGACAAGATGTATATTCATAAGCCATAGTTTTTTTTAAATATTACGATGATTAATGTAATGTATAAAATTAATCTGGCGTTAATATCTGTAACGACACCAAATCAAATAGCAATCTAGAAATGTCCAAATACATTCAAAATAGATCAGTTAAACAATAATAGATTAGTAAAACATGAAGTAGTTGGACCACACTCCAACCAGTGACGACGCTTACCAGCAAACAAAATCGCGCCTCAAGAATAAATGAATGAATGAATGAATGATTCATTTTGCATTTCAAGATAGGTAAAGGCGACCCCGTGTAACGGGAACAGGCGAGGACAAAGAAGAAGAAGAAGAGTTAAACATGTGTAGGAGGGAACTTACGATCTGTTGCTATTGCTAACCTAATACCTCAGGTTTTAGTATGAAATCACAAAATCAGAATACCTAACTACTGACGGAACTACGGAATTATCTAGATTTATCCGGATTAGATGGCTGTGAGATAATCACATTGAGACATACAATACCTATAAAGTAAGTACTTACGGTCCTCATTACTTTGATTCTATTATATTGCTATCTTCTACAATATTTACTTTTCGAATAAAATACGTATTTAGAAGGTATACATAATTGCATTAACTTGTATATGAACCTTGGCCTTATGAACTATGAAATAAAATATGCAAAGAACTGCGAATACCTTAAGAGTACTATCGAGGTCACCACCGACATTACCATCTTAAGATCTTGCACCTCGCATCGTCTATGGTTTGAAAAGACGCCCGTTTTGTTTCGTGTGTGCAAGCAATTTCTGATAAGGCGACAGAAAGTGAATTACAAGGGTAAGCGTAAATCTTCCTTCTTTGACAATTCTGGTTGAGGAAAAAACTTTCACTCACTTTTCTTTTTAAATAAAATGTTTAAAAAAAATTAATTTCTCAACCTTACTACAACATTTAACATATGACATATTATTAACTTCTAAAATCCTTACTATATATCTACTAATTTATTTTATTTTATTGCTTCTTAAGAATAAGAACTACCGTGATTTGTTGTTTCTGAATTTCTTAAAAAGAACCGAAGATTTATTTAAGGGCTTCATTGGTCAGAATTTACGAGCTTAACACGATACTGCCTGTTTTCTGGTCTTTAATTGCGAAAGCTTGTTTACAGTTTAGATTTGTCGATCTCTTGGTGATTGAAAGGTCGTTTATTTTAGAAACGAAATGATTGAACGGTTTTATTATTTAGTTAGTTAGGTACTTCACAATAGGGTCAGTTTCTACACCATCTTACTGACTAGGATATATAGCATAGATTTATTCGTATGGAGATTGATTTTCATTATTATTTAGTTAGGGCTATGCAGATATTTAACCTCGATCGCACCTGATATCAGGTGTGGATGAGGTCTAGGGTAGTGCATATCTGCCTGGTAGCAAACTATTCAGTCTTGCCTTTTAAAGAGGCTTAGGTCATATTCCTCATGAAAAACTTCACCAGGCAGCGAGTTCCCTAGCTGAAAGTATTAAAAAGGGGTTAGCAAAGCGCTTAATAAGCGCAAAGTTAACAAGCTAATATTTGGTACATAGATCTATATTATTCGGCGGTGAAATCAGTATTATCATCCGTCTGTCAGTTGCAATCTGCAGTCACGTCATATCAAACTGTAGGTTTAATATTATTAAACAGTTCGTTATTATGTAATACGAAAATAATCTTAGAAGTAAGAGCAAAATGTGTTAACTAAAGTTAAAATATTTTTGTAATTGATGTTGGTACTGAATAAACGCTTTAAATTAAGTTTATGAAGATAAACTAACTTCGTACAGTACTTACCTAAAAAAATGAAGTACATAAACTTTCTTTCTTCCTTAATAATTCAATAATAATATATAAAATTGAGTTATTTTGCATATTAGAACAAAATGAAAGACGAATTCAAATATAAGTTACTTTAATTTGCAGATTTTACACAATAATATTGTTTTAATTAAATAATAATAAATTACTAGATAACATAGAAACATCTTCTAACTTATTTAAAGATAAAGGACTGTATAGGAAAATGTTGCTTTAAGATGATATTTAGTGAAAACTTTAGCTACGCTAAAATAAAAACACTTATTAGAATTCATGAAGAAAGACTGATACAATATGCCCTCGAACATAAATTATCAATCATGAACACACATTTTAAAAAGAAAAACAGTCAGAAGTGGACCTGGACATCGCCCGACGAACAAACAAAAAACGAAATTGATTTCATTTTGTCTAACAACCCGAAAAATATATCAAACATAGAAGTTTTAAGTAACGTCGATTTTCCGTCAGACCATCGTATAGTAAGAGCAACATTGACCCTCAAAATTCACAAGAAGTGCCGTAGACTATTTCAGAAAAACTCTGAGTCACCACTGAAAACAGAAGAAGAAGTTAATAAGTATCTTTGCAAACTAAAAAATAATATTGCAAACCTAACCGCATACGACGAACATAATCATCAGAAAACATATGATGAATTCGAACTCCACCTGAAAAACAGCCTTAAGTCAGAGATTAAAACCAAGAACAACGAGCACATTTCGTACTTTCTCAGTGAAACAACCAAACTTCAAATCCAACGGCGCACCGAACTTATGAAAACCAAAAATAAATCACCTGAAATGAAGAAACAACTGTCAGCTCTATTCAAACAGACTAGCAAGTTAATAAGGAAAGACTACAAAAATCACAGACAGAAAATAATAGAAAACAGTATAAAGACCTACCGAAGCGCTAAAAGAGCATATAAGCAACTAACTACTCACACAGACTGGATCAAGAGCTTAAAAGACGGACAGAAAGAGACAAAATCAAGGAAAGACATAATTACCTGCGCTACAAACTTTTACAGAGATCTTTATTCCAATGAGCCACAAGTCACGAATCACTTTTCAGAAAAGAATTGTTCTCAAACAAATACCAATGAAACGATCATTATAGACGAATGTGAGGTCTGGGAACATATCAAAAAGTTGAAACGAGAAAAGAGCCCAGGGCCCGATGGACTTAAGAATCAAGCCTTGATAGAAGGAGCGAGACTACTCACAGGACCACTTACACACATATTCAACCTAGTTCTACGAACAGGCATAATACCTAAGCAATGGTTGAACTCAGACATAATTCTAATATACAAAAAAGGTGACCCACTAGATATCGCAAACTATCGCCCGATTAGCCTGCTATCAACGGTGTACAAACTATTTACTTCTTAAAAGATGAAATATGAAACCAAAAATTGCGCACGGGCGGGATTCGAACCAGCATCTTTCTGGCTATCCGGGCCAACTGCTCTTCCAATTGAGCTACCGTGCCGTCGGTCCGACCGCGCGAAATTCTTGGTCTCATTGATACGTCATTGCGTGACGTTAGCGCCATCTACCCGTCTGTTTATGCAACAGCGGGCCAAGTAGTTATTCTTTACAGAATAAATTCAACTTGGAAATGATAACGCTTCGCTACTCAATGGTTTTACAATATTTTTAACACTCACAGTGTCATATTTTATTCTTAAAAGATGAAATATGAAACCAAAAATTGCGCACGGGCGGGATTCGAACCAGCATCTTTCTGGCTATCCGGGCCAACTGCTCTTCCAATTGAGCTACCGTGCCGTCGGTCCGACCGCGCGAAATTCTTGGTCTCATTGATACGTCATTGCGTGACGTTAGCGCCATCTACCCGTCTGTTTATGCAACAGCGGTCGGACCGACGGCACGGTAGCTCAATTGGAAGAGCAATTTTTGGTTTCATATTTCATCTTTTAAGAATAAAATATGACACTGTGAGTGTTAAAAGTATTGTAAAACCACTATTTACTTCTATCATAAATAATAAAATTGGCCCAACAATAGACAACCATCAACCGGTAGAACAAGCAGGCTTCCGCCCCGGTTTCTCGACTATGGACCACATCCACCAATCGAACAAATCATAGATAAATACTGTGAATTCAACAGGAAACTATACATTAGCTTCATAGATTACACAAAAGCCTTCGGCAGTCTCTACCATGGCTCTATATGGCAAGCTCTTTATAACTGCAACATAGACCCAATAACAATCAGAACAATAAAGAATATATACCAAAAAAGTGTTAGCAGAGTCAAACTGGAATCTAGAGGCGATAAAATCAAAATTGCCCGAGGCGTGAGGCAGGGAGACCCTCTATCTCCAAAATTGTTCATAGCTGTATTGCAGTGCATATTTTCCAAACTGAACTGGACCTTTGAAGGCATCCCCATAAATAACGAACGCCTCACTCATTTGAGATTTGCTGACGACAATGTGATCTTTTCCAAATCTCCCAAGAAACTGGAAAATATGATCTCACAACTAAATAGTGAAAGCAAACATGTTGGTCTACATATGAACCTAAACAAGACAAAAATAATGACAAATGGTAAGAAAGGAAAAATAATGCTGGACGGTGTCGAACTTGAGTATGTAGAACAGTACGTATACCTAGGAAAGCAAGTATCTTTTTCTAAATCAAAGAACGAAGACGAGGTCAACCGAAGAATCACGTGCAGTTGGAACAAGTACTGGGCGCACAAAGAGATATTAAAAGGTAATTACGACCTAAATATGAAAAAGACCATCATGGATACTTGCATCCTGCCCTGCTTGACCTATGGCTCCCAAACGTGGACGTTCACTAAAAAAGTAAGCAACAAAATAAGAACTTGTCAACGGGCAATGGAGAGGAGCATGCTACGCCTGAGGAAAATTCAAAAAACAAAAAGTCAAGTAATAAGAGACAAGACAAAACTGACAGATGCATTACACCAAGCACTAAAACTTAAATGGAGATGGGCTGGACATGTAGCGAGATGCAAAGACCAACGATGGACTCTCAAGAGCACGAATTGGCCCGGCCCGCCGGGGAAAAGGAACGTGGGTAGACCACAAAAACGATGGATGGACGACATAGAAGAGACGGCTGGGAAGGACTGGACAAAATTAGCACAGAATAAAGAGAAATGGAAGGACTTGGAGGAGGCCTATACCCTAAAAGGGGTTCCTATAGTTAAAATATTGAAGTAAACTAGCATAGAATTAATTACAAAATTATTACTAATCTAGAAATAAGAATCTATAAAACAATGTTTTGTCAGATACCTATAGGAAAACAAACAGGCTTATTATTATTATTATTAGAATTCATGTCTGCTCACTGCTATTTATTGCGTTAATTTAAGATATGATGAGGACAATAATTGTTACAAATTAAGGGCTTAATATGTGCGGTACAAGATCTATATCTTTTAGATCGTGACTGCAATAAAAAATGAAGATAGGTACAATGTATGTAATATTGAAGACACCGCCACCTTAACAGTTTAAGAGCCCAAAGTGTTTGCAACTGAGAATCTTTTTATTGCAAATTCGCTGTCGCGCGTAAGGTCAGCATAACTCCATGCTAAGCCCGCGTATTATAGTAGTTTCCAGAGCCCCTATTTTTGAATCACTCGCTTGGATATGGCGAGTGATTTTCGTTCGAAAACGATTTTTTTTCTATGACTTTTGCTTGGATGAATTAACCACTGGATATGAAACGCAAGAGAGAATGTATGAAAACATCATCAACCAATTTCTGCGGGGCGGGGGAGTTTGTCCTGTCACTAAGTGACATTTAGTGCGTCAAAGTGTCGATATTTTTTAATCAATAAGTTTTGAACGAATGAATGAACGAACCTTATGCAAAATTATTTTATTTTATTTTTATTACCAAAACAATAATTTACATCATGGGCATGTTTCAATAAGCACAAACCATTAAACGAATAATCGAAACATATAATATGTTTTATAAACGATCTGGCAAGTAACACTAGCTAGAGCTTCTTAGAGCTTGTGAAACAGGTCGTAAGTCCTCCAATGGTATAATAAAATCCTCCAATGGTATAATCTAGCAGTAGATGAACTTACACTTTGGTATGATACTTACCCCCTTGTTCATAATAACGCAAATAAACTAATAAACCTGTTTTAACTGTTTTGTCTCATTCTTTCTTGGCGCTGTCATCATTTGACAGAAAGTGACAAATCAGTTTAATAGCTAAAATAGGTTTATTAGACTGTTTGAGTTATTATGAATAAGGGGGTAAGAATGTATAAATAATAGGGGTTTGATACGATAGGCTTCACGATATGATTCTGCTTCAAAGATTTGTCGTAGTACTTGATGCGCTCTGCAGTCAGAAGAATACAAATCTGATGCAGGCAGCGTTTTTATTGATCATGCCAGACAACATACCATGTATTATATTGTATTATATTTATGTATATGTATTATATTTAGACTCGCGTCAACGTTGTGTCCCTGAACATGCTAATATTATAAAGCTAAAGAGTTCATTTGTTTGAACGCGCTTTCTTAGAAAAAATGCAAGGCCAAATAATCTCTTCGGACGGCTTCGACCCACTTTGTTTTTCTTATTGGATCTACAGCAAATCTAAAATATTATTAATAGGATGTATTGTAATAAAATATGAAGTTTAAAATATTAAAGAAAACTGTTGTATTTTAAGGATTACTTAAATCTACTTTAGAGTTAATCATTTTACAGATGTATTATTTTATTTAATACTAGCGGCCCGCCCGCGACTTCGTACGCGCGTTTTAGTTTAACTCCGTTCCCATAGATCGTAGCGAAAATTTATAAGCCTATACGCATTAAACTATGGCCTCCCCTGATAAATTAGCTATTTATCATATTTTATAACCTTACCAATAGTTCCAGTGAGTCGCGCGTTCAAACAAACAAACAAAAACATCCAGTTTTAAAATATATACAAAGAAATGCGTACAGACAATAAATGTTATACTTTATGTACACACAACATGTAGCCCGGTATAATGGTCAAACTTACACAGGGATATTATTATTTTTATTTTACAACGAAATGGAAAGACTTCGTACCCTATCCTGCCCTTGCCCTATCCTTGCCCTATCGTCAATCGTATATTTATTTCAGGTACTACAATGACCAGGCTACTCTCTGCGCTTACACAGCATCATGTCACATACAGGCTGTGAGAGAAGCAAATTCCCTCAAGTCTTCTCTCCCTACCTTAAGAATTTGAATTTGAGCTTTGTTTATGGTTATTGGTTATAGCGAATACCTACTCTACTTTCTTGAATTCAAATCGTAAATTGAAAGGGACAATTCTATGTAAAGATCTACGCCACCATTATCATCAACATCCAAAAGCCGTCCACTGCTAAACATAGGTCCCCCACGAAAAGTTTGCAGAAAAGTTACAGATTGGACACCTTTCGACCACAGGAGCAGCGTAGAATGTCCACCGACAATATGAACATACGATCTGCAATCTACACTGGACACAGACCGATTGATACCTACGCTGTTTGAACACTAAAAATAATATTTACTATTTTAGGGAATAAAATCTCTCCTCGAGAGCAACATCAATAACAAACATGTGTCAAATATTCTGTCTCACATTATGTCAAAATGACTGTCAAAAAAGAAATAAAAAATATTTTAATCGTAAGCACTTAAGAGTATTGACATCAAATTCGAAGCAAATCACCCCCATAATAACTTTGCACCCCTTTTTAACCCCCTTAGGAGATGAATTTCAATAAAATACAAAACAAGTCTTCCGTCAATTTTGTAAAAGAATATGTATGCAAAATTTGAAGTAGATTGGACCAAGGGATCTGGTTGTCCCATACAAACTTTGCACCCCTTTTTGACCCCCTTAGGGGTGGAATTTCTGAAAATCCTTTCTTATCGGATCCCTTCGTCACACAAAGAACACACCCTCCCAGTTTCAGGTCTCTACAATCAGCGGTTTAGGCTGTGCGTTGATGCATCAGTCAGTCAGTCAGTCATTCAGGACAAAGCATTTTATTGGTATAGATTATAAATTTATTAGTACGTTTATCAATATGATTATCGACATTTGTCAAGCACAATTAAAACAAAATTGACAAGGGAACGAATGATGAACGTACGATAATCCTACCAAATGAAGTATGCGTCATTTTGTTGATTTTGCAGTAACTGACCACCACTTTTTTAATTATCAATGTAACTTTTCTGTAGGAAAACACATTTCACTATTTTAAGAAAAATTCACAGCTTTATTGGGATACAAAGTTACTTACGAATGAAAAGAAATATATTTTTTCTTGCCGCTATAATTTTTACACAAAAATACGGCACATTTACCCATTTTTTTCTGCAATGTTTCTCACCGAGGTCTGTCACCGTACTGACAAGACGTCACATGAAATTGAGGCTAAAATGCCCAATTCGTTGCCGAGGGGGAACAAGCGAAATTTCCCGTCATTGCGCGTCCAGTGGTTTATTCGTCCAAGGACTTTTGACACTACGTCGAACGAAAATCACTCGCCATCTTGAAGCGAATGATTCAAAAATAAGGCCCCTGTACCTATGTGTCCGTCGATAAAAAATCAAAAACATGAACAAATGATGCATATCTGATCCTAAATTTACAGCTGGTCCTTAAGGTTTCCCAACGGATACAGATGAAATGGTGTGAGCTGGAGTGTGACTTTGGGCTGGAGGTTGTTTCGCCCATCGCGTGCAGTTATGTTTCCCATAATAATAGTCCTACCGGTGGAATGTAGAAGATTCAGAAGAAGTGTCGATAGCTTCTGGACATTCCGAGACATTCCGGGGACATGTCTTCGCCTCTCCCGTCTTCATTATAGTTTGAACTATAGTGCCCACTAAATATATCTTCATCGCTAGAATGGACGCCACTACAGTCCACATCAGTTAGTATACGAGACACAGCAATGTACTATCTATTATCAGAAGCTATCTATTATACTAGCTTTTGCCCGCGACTTCGTCCGCGTGGAATAGTGATTTCTTTCTCCCGTTTTTTACACATTGACCACTATATCTTTGCTCCTATTGGTCGTAGCGTGATGTTATATAGCCTATAGCCTTCCTCGATAACTGGACTATCCAACACAAAAAGAATTATTCAATTCGAACCAGTAGTTTCGGAGATTAGCGCGTTCAAACAAACAAACAAACTCTTCAGCTTTATAATATTAGTATAGATATGCGTGTTCAAATAAGACGCAGACATGCAAGAGGAGCCAGGTATCGTGGAAATATCCACCTCATCAAAATCATCATCACCAAGTAACAAAAGATTGCCAATTCTCGGAGAAAGGGCCTTTATACCACCCATACCTACAACAAATCGAACCCAAATTTTACTACACATTAATTGCAAAAATAAACCCCTCAAAATGATAAGTAATTTACACCAGAAAAATTCAAAACTAAACAAATAAGTTGTTAACTTACCACCTGTCATTGCTACTCAAGGTTCACCGTGACCCTTTCTTTGCCGTTTTGGCGCGAAAATAACACTAAGCTACTGAACACATCCACCGTGCGAAGCAGCAACATCCGAACATAGAATACATGGACGGGGAGCCCGCGGTCGCTAAGAGTAATTGCCCGAAATCGGTGATTTAAAAGTTGGCAGGGTGTCATAGTAGTCCCCCTAGCCGATTTCGACTACGGTGGCCAGTCACAAGGACCAACCGACTGCGCGGGACATATTATAGTGCACAAGTGTGTGCGCAAACACAGGTGCACTCTCTATTCCTTTCACTCTCATAGCCCGATGGGACAGCAATCTGACACGACCGGAGAGAGATCAGGCGCAGGACCAACGGCTTTACGTGCTTTCCGAGGCACGGGGGTGAAACACCGCCAACTTCCAAACTCTGGGCTTCCCTGAGAATTTCTAAACAGAAAGCTCAGGTACATATTTTTAGCCCGACCCGGAAATCGAACCTAGGACCTCTGGCGCAGCCGTCGCTTTAAAATGCGACCCTCTAACCGCTGCGCCACCGAGGCAGTTAAGGTCTCATAGACCCATGAGTAGTAACCAAGGGTTAAGGTGTAATCAGACAACCCATTTCCAACCCAAAGCCACAATATCAAAGGTATAACACCCCTTTTTTGTATGTGTAAAAGACACATAACAACCAAATTAACAGGTCATGCACGAATTAATACGAACTATCGCCCTTCGACCTGGTTGTTCGGTCATCCAGGCCAGCCTTGGTAAATTTAGCCCCGTCCCTGCCAAGATAAATTTAACATCAATACCCTACTGCGTCACCGTCAAAACCTGCCAATAATACAGATAAAGACAGTAGACTTGGTAACGAAAGTAGGGTTATTATTAATTAATTGTTGTCTTCGATCTTAGGACTGTATTTATTATGCTGGTTTATAATAAAAACCATTTTATTTTATATTATGGATGTTTACTGTATCATTGACAATCAATAAATCAAAGTATCAAAAACAAAACGTATAACTCAAAAAGACGTAAAAATAACAAAAAGTATAAATATCTATAAAAGAGGTGCATTGGGCACATGCTCCCCTTTTCAAAATGAGGAAACCTTAAGGCTACAAATAGCCTGCGTAGTACGCATGCCTCGGTAACAACTATTATCAGTTCACACCATCCCTACCGTAACAATGTATAAAATACTAAAAATAAGTAGAAGAATAGTGATGGCCTCCTGACCATGGTCCCTGTAGTAACATTCCGTTAAGGTACGCACCGTACAACTCTCACAGCTTTTCTTGACGTTAACCGTTTACCGTCGCCGACGACACAGTTCGGGTTTCCTCGGAGTTAGCTAAGGTACTATCATCGACAAAATAAGTCCTCTGATCGGTCTTATGTACGAGTTTTCATCATCGAGACTCGCGAAAAGATATCTTTGTCAAGCACATCGGTCTGAGTGTCTTTGAGGGCTAGGAGACTGGTGGTGGGATGTCGAGTATGGCAAGTAATTCATTTCTCTTTTGAATCGCTGCTGTAGTATGCTTAAAGAAGTCAAAGGCCACATAGGAAGACGGTCTGATTTATTGAGAACAGATTTCAAGAGACTTCCAAAGGCCTTACTGCGACGAACTCTGCGGACTTGACATGTGATCATGAGTTAGGGTATCTCAGTATCGGCTTTCGACCGATCCGCCCACAATCCAAAGAACTCTCTTAGTTTATTGTACAGTTTCTATCGAGCGATCCGCACACAATCCAAAAGGAGCGTCTCTTATTGTTGTCTCAGAATCAATTGTTTTTCTGTGTAAATCTGTACGGCAAAGGTGTTTCCATCGAGAACTACGGAGAATTCTATGTCTTCTTGTATTTCGTTGATGCAAAGCTTCGAGATGGAAGACGTAGTTCCAGTATTCTAACTCTATTAGTACAATTATATTTTTTTAAAATATAATACTCTACTTTGGTGTGGCACAGATTTGGCAGTATAAAATATAAATCTTTAGAAAACATCAAAGTAATGCGTACCAGGCAGAATAATATAAAAACAAATAGGTACATAATAGCGTTTGGCATTGGTGGAGAATAAAAAAAAAGTACTATCCAAAGTTTACAGAATAATAATTTGATGAGATTTAAAATGAACTGGGTGTTAGTTTAATGAAAGAGAAGGTAAAGGTACTTCAGACCATAGTGTACAGTTAAAAGAAAGACACAGGGCCTTAAGTTGTTTCTTTAATTACACCTATTCTACTTATGTACAAATGCGTTTATGGATGTGAGTGTTATTAGGAATCCACCAACCCAAACCGTCGATAAAATCTTTATTCTAAATACAACTAACTACTATTATATCTAACAAGCTACTATTAAAATGAGGTTTATTTAAATCTAAACTACATGTTACTAAAGGTGATATGCGTGAATTTACAAATGGTATTTAACATGTTAGCTTTAGCTGCATGTCTCCGTTATGGTAAACGAAATTAAAAAACACATATCTGTTATAAACAAAAAGAAAATAAAGTAATAGCAACGCGAAAACGTGCAGTTTTACCAACGAAACAAATATGAGACAAAGCCTTTCGATGACTGATAGTCAGTAGGGTTGTCAAATTACAGCGACAATCCTACTGTAAAATCCGATCGTAAAGGTTACGTTTTGAATTTAACTTTTGTTATGCTACGGAATAACTTTTTGGAAATCCGGATGGGGTTTATTGTAAAACCAAATAAAACCCATCCTAGGGCTGTTTTTATAGCATCTGGTTTCGATTTTGTACAATTTCTTACAGTTTGTGGTAAATTTAAAAGCCAGTTGACTATACCTATGACAGGCTTTGGTTGAGTATTATCGTAGCAAAGAAAAGAAGTCAAATCCGAAAGGTAAGGTATATTATTAATATTTTGAGAAAGAATTGTTTGTTTAACCAATTTTACGGATTTTAATGAACGTGCCTGAGAAATTTTGTGTGTTTTATCAGAGTGTAAGCCCCTAATATCCAAGTCTACATATTCAATTTGTGTGTTCTTTGATAGGCCTCCTACACACTTAAGTTGGGTAGAAGCAACAGGCCCCCGCGCGCCTATTTGCACTGCGAGGTCTGAATCTATAAAGGAAGCTGTAGCTCCATCATCCAGTAAGGCGTGAGTTGTAATGCTTCCACTAAGACCCGAAATTACGACAGGAATAATCTTGAGAAGGGGTTTAAAATTTAAAGAAAACTCCTTACTGGTCGACGAAGTCGAGCTATTAGCACGAGCTATGAATTCTGAAACTGTTTGTGTACTAGTAGAAGGTTCGTGAGTAACATCAACTGCTTGTGAATGCGTAGAGGATGACGATTCATTTTGCTCATCCTCATCTTCATTTTCCACAACGTATGCGACGTGTAAAAGTGTATGGTGCGTAGAGTTACATTTTGGGTTGTTGCAAACTTCTATTGAAGAATTACAATTTTTATAAGTGTGTGTACCTTTTTTAAGACACTTATGACACATTTTTTTATTTTTTATAAACTGCCACCTGTCATTGACAGACAGTGACTTAAACATATCACAATGACTTAAATCGTGTTTATTATTACAAAAACAGCAAGAAATTTTGTCAATATTTAATGAATTATTAGTTATTTCATGAGTTTTAGCGGCATGATGCTGTGGATGGCCTGTAATCAAGATGCGATTGTCTTGATCTGTGTATTTTTGTTTACTTTTCTTCGCAACGGCGAGTGAATCCGTGAGACCAAATTTAAGCTGAAGGTCCACTTCACGAATCAGAAAACGGGCTAAAAGCTCGAGCTTAGTAAGCTCACCAATTGCGAGAAAAGTGAATACTCGCGTAGTCTGCCCACCGAGTTTGTAGTAACGGAGTTAATTTACTGAGCAAAGATTGATATACCTCTGGTGAGTCTAGGTAAGGCTTTTGATCCAAGAGTTTAATCACCTCGATAGAATTGCGTACTCGGCAAGCAAGAACGTTAATATCACATCCGTCAGCAATTTTAGGTAGTGCACGGATCGCCGCAACTTCTTGAAGTACAATTAGTTCAGGTCTACCAAACCTCATTTCCAAAGCTTCTATTACATCTACAGGATCACGTGCTAACACTAATAGAACGGCCACCGCTTCATAGGCTGCTCCTTTCAATGCCATGGTAATACGTGCCAAATTGTCTGAAAATGAATATAAATGCTTTGAATCATCATACATACGTTTAAATTTTAACCACTCTAAAGGTTCTCCGTCAAAAATAGGCAGCCTTCCATCGCCTACTTTTGGTTGTGGTTGGTTTTGTTTGGCTATCGCTACAATAGCTTGCGTCAAGCTTCTTATTTCTGTGGAGAGAGAAGTATTTTTAACAGATTCAATATGCCCTATTTGACCTATATTGCTATCACGTTGAGTTTCATTAAGCACCTTCTGGGGTACCTTCACAGAGCACTGTATATTAGCAGGCGACCTGCTGACGGGAAATTCCTTATTATTAGTGTTCTGTGATTTGTTAACAATATCAGTGGGGGGCATAGCTGAATCTACACATTTATCAAGCCACTTTTGTACTTCTCTATTAATACAGTGATTAGAACGTCTAGACGAACGGCGCGAGCCACCTTCCTCTTCCAAATTTGCTATTTCCATCTGTTTACGGAGTTCCAGGGCAGCGCGCTCGCGTTCGAAAACTTGTCGCTCACGTTCGCGATTACGGCTTTCGCGCCTTTCGCGCTCACGATCGCGCTCACGTTCACGCTCCAACTCTTCTCTTTCCCTAATGGCAAGTATTTGGGCATGCTCGGCTTCAATGGCCAATCTTCGAGTTCTTGTCGAGTTTGTGGCAGATGTACCTGAAACAGAGCTACCTGATCTGTTGCTGGGAACACCAGCGAGTATAATTGTGGGTGCGGAGGTGCTAGGCATTTCCTGTGCCTGCGCCATACCCGTCGATTTTTTTGTAGCACTTCGCAAAAACATTTTAGGGCTAAGGACCACTATATTAATTAATTGTTGTCTTCGATCTTAGGACTGTATTTATTATGCTGGTTTATAATAAAAACCATTTTATTTTATATTATGGATGTTTACTGTATCATTGACAATCAATAAATCAAAGTATCAAAAACAAAACGTATAACTCAAAAAGACGTAAAAATAACAAAAAGTATAAATATCTATAAAAGAGGTGCATTGGGCACAGTTATATTGTGGTACCCGCAGTTCGCCACCCGTTTTAGAAGTACATTGTCAATCTAACACTAAAAGAATTAATTTTTATTAAGCGGCTTTAATCAGACAAACTGTTCGATTTATAATATCATAGTAGGTATCGTATATTATTTTGTACATTGTAATATTCGCTTATAAGGCACACTTTCAAATAAAAAAAATCGTCGTCTCTCAACATGAAACTGGCAATTAGAAACCATAAAATTATAGAGCTCGTTAAGCTAGCCCGGATTGTGCAATTGGGCCTAAACTTACTTATAAATACACGAATTATCATCCAAATTTGTTATCTAGTTTTATAGAAGCTGACGTTTTGAAGTTAAGCAGATAAGTATATAGTGGCTATTCTGTATCTTTCCTTACTGTGGCGAAGGAAGAACTTTGATCGTTAATCCTTATCTTCATATAAAAGAGACAGGCCCTGTTATTTTGTTTCGATGACTTTAAAAGTACAGCTTATAGCCAAATAACAAAGTCAGAAGTCAGTGAACTTTAAACCTTAGTGACTTGATAAGCGAACTAATTTTGTTACAAGCAATACTACCTCGTAAATGTATCTAAAACTGTGGATACTACCGCAAAGAAAGAGTTGAAAACAGAATTAACGACTTATAGTGAATCACATTTGTTATCTTCATCTTCATCTCATTGTCTTATCTCAATTATAACAACAAAAAAATCACGGCGAAACACTCTAAAGCAGAATACTAAACTTGAAAGAAGTTTGGTCAATAACTGCTTCTGATAGTTTTCAATCATGAAACGATTTGACGACGCATTTGGTGTATTGGTTAGCGCTCCTGACTATTACGCTGGCCGTCGCGGGTTCGAATCCCGCAAGGGGCAGGCAAATGTTTGTGTGACGAGCACGAACATTTGTACCTAAGTCATGGATGTTTAAATGTATTTAAGTATTTATGGGAGACGCCCCCGTCATAATCGTTGTCTGGTACTTCGTAACAAAAGGAAGAAAATTCCTTACCACGAAACCAGACAATTGGTGTGTTGTCTGTCGCATATTTATAAAAAGTCTGAGTAGATTTTTTGTTCAATTTTATTTTATATTATTAATATTATTTTTACAATCTGCCCCTTGTCGAACAAGTGCAAACTGGCCGAATTATTTAATTTGGTAGGTAATAAGGTTTTTCACATAAAAATATAACAAAAAAAAACGGAAAAAAAACTGTCTTCCTCGTAATTTAATGCTGGTATTTAAAACACTATAGTAAAATGTATTCATGTTTTTTTATGGATATTTTTAACTCCAAAGTAAGTTTGATATACGATGCTATTTAATTTTCTACCTCATGCATATAATGCAACACTCGATGAAAGTAAATTTGGGTACTATAGTTATTTTGCAAATAATTAATTAACAAATTATGTTTGCGTTTTAAACTAATGAGCTTTCGCTGTGAGCTCATAAAGCTTATTGGTTTTGTGTCGCAGTATTATTAATTTCAAATATATTAGAGCCTGGCGCTACTTTGAATTTCAGAGCTATGGTAAATTGTTGCAATGTTTTAGTAGACTAGCGGTCCCAGCGAAATTCGTTTCGCCCCCAGCCCCGTCCCGCCCCGGCCCCGTTTTATGGGAATTTTCTTTGCTGTAAACCTCACGAAGCCCGAGATCTTTCCAACGAATGCAAAACCGTGGAAATCGAATCGTGCGTTCTGGAGTTATAGCGTCAGGGAGGAAAACCCGACTTATTTTTATATAGTACATTTTTGTTTTTATAGTGTTTTGTCACGATACAAACTTTATAATATACTTAAATAATTGCACTTGTGAAAACAACCATGACTCTGTGACATACGAGGAATCAAGTGCAATTTATATTATTAAGTTTGTATAGACAAAACACTATAAAAACAAAAATCTACTAGAAATTGGCTTTCTTCATTTTTTCCTCGTCTGCCACAGAGTCACGGTTGCTTTTTATAGGTGCAATTTATATTATCGCAATGTTGTTTATTTTAAATCATATTAAGAATCCCTCGACAAATTAGCATTAACTTTCACGCATCATTACCCGTAACATACAGTAACATAGTTAAAGCTTTTTTTTTCAGTCGATGGTGTATCAGAGATAGTTTTCTGTATTATACAGTAATTTGGACGAATAGTATCCGTTAAAAGCCGTGAATGGGCTGTAACATTTTACATGGGAATTGGAGTTATGTCGTTATTCAACTAAGAGGTCTTATCTGTAACCGCTCCGAAAAAACTGCTCGGAGTTTTACGAGGATTATCAGAAATATGTTTTCATAATCAATTTTGAGTAATTAAACATGAACTTTTAACCACCTAAACCGAAGTTTGCTAGCACACATTACGCACATCTTAATTGCTCACGTTGTGTACCATATTTTTTCAGTAATGAAAGCAATAAACGTTTCTATTTCTACTTTTTTCTATTTCACACAATACATTAATCAACTGACATTTCAAATATTTTAGTGCTAAAACTTGAAATAATGTTTATGGTTTTCAATTCCAAATTCTGTTAAAGAGTCAGTTACATAAATAATGCAAACTAGAGGTATATGTATAATTTGATAACTTCGAAAATAGTTGCTCTACCTACACTTCCGAAAAACACCTTGTGTGACTCCAATTCCGCCGACCTGGCACAATGTTTTAGGGATTCTGAAAATGCATAATGTTAGCTATTATTTATTACTCAATAAATTTCAATGAATCCTCCAAACCTGTTCTGATTTGTTCCATAAAATCTAACATTGTCTTCGAATTCTACGCGATTTGCATTGTGTAGTTATGCCTGAATCGCTCGATAGTCCATTGTACTCTTGTCTAGTAGACTTTAACGTCTGAATAGGAAAATTTCATGCATCTTTTACCATTATTTAACTCGTCAAGTATGTATGAACGAGACACAATAGAAATTCCATTATTATGCGACTCCCGGCAGTCGTTTGATACCTGACTGATTACAGCATTTCTATGTCTGAAGTAATTCGCTCTTAAATAAAATAGCTATTGACATTGATTCAGTTATCGACAATGTCGAATGTGATGTTACAAATACGGAAACTGCTATGTTAATTAGTGATTTGTTACAAAATATCCTAAAAAGGGCCGCAAATCGGGCCCAATGGTTTTACAAAAGGATTGGTACAAAATCTAACTTTGACTGTCATACATGTTTATTCGTATGGAGTTTGTCAAAAAATTTGATGTTACTTTTAATTGAAAAGGATGGTGCAATCTGGGTGCGTCTCATTTGTTATACAATCATTTGATATAATTCAACTTTAATAACGATCACTTTACATAATAAACATTTGTTATAAAAACACATGATATAATTTTGTTTATCATAACGTTTACTTCACATAATATTCATTTTATATAATACCATTTAGTATAACGTTCATATCTTATAAAAACATTTGAAATAAAACTTATTTTATATATAGTTCATTTGATATAATTTTGTTTGACATACGCATTATTTCATATAACTATTATTTGAGATAATAACGTTTCAAATAATGATTAAAAGAAATAACCGTCAAATTAATATAACCTTCACTTGGTATAATTTCAATTGTTTTTTTAAAACTAATTATCAAAACTCTGAATTATGTTAACCCCGACTCGCCGTGGTCACTTCGCCGTGGTACTTGTCTGTCCGATACTAGAGTGTAATTTAGAAGCCGGAGGCGCGGAGGGAGAGCAGCCTCCGCCCGCTGTAACAAGGGGCAGGCACCCGTGCGAGCCGGAGCGGCTGAGGCTGGTCGCCGAAGGCCGGAGGCCGAGGCGACCAAAAAGCCGAAGCTGTGGAGGTGAGCGTGGGTGACTGAGCTTTGTTGCGCAAGGGCGGAGAGGCTGCACTTCCCGCAGCGCCGGAGACGTGGAATTAATGATGCATGTGTGCTTGCTTGCATGCTGCATGCCTGCTTGCATGCTGCATACCTGCTTGCATGCTGCATTCCTGCTTGCATGCTGCATGCCTGCTTGCATGCTGTATGCCTGCTTGCATGCTGCTTGCTTGCATCATTGCCTGCATCCTGCAAGCTTTGAATAACCTAGCAGCTGCATTTTCTTTGATGTTATTGTTTTTATATTATAATATGATATCATATAAATTGGAGTTTATATGAAGTTATCATTATATGTTTTAAATACTATATAAAAAGAGTGTTATCGTACATGAATGTTATACTAAATGTTATTATACTAAATAAACATTATTTGTTTTAATTATTATATCATGTAAATGTTATATTAAATGTTGTTTATATCAATTGATTTTAGCTCAATCGTTTGTTATATGTTTTAAAATTATATTATTCAAAATTATATCATTCCATCATTATACTAAAAAAGTGTTATATTAAACAAAATTATATCATGTGATTGTATATGTTTTGAACTTTATATGATATGTTGTTATATTATATATTACACACCCGTGCAATCTAACCGTAAAAAGTTCTTTATAAAATCAGATAAGATATAATTTATTAACGTAAATATGTGTACAGTATATCCAGTGGCCTGTGGCACGTCTATATATACTAACAAAAATATTTGAAAGAAAGAAAATGAATTTATTAATTTAGGACACCACAAACACACACATATTTAAACGAGTTCACAAAACAACAACATACAAAATCACACGACGAATTCACATATTCACATATTCCGACGAAGTAAAATGTTCCTTCTTTGTGAAGTCGGTTAAGTGATGATTTGATGATACTTTAAAAAGAGTGCGCTTACAAAAAAACGTATTTTACTAAGTATGTAACATAACAATTTTCATATTTGAAACACATACTTTTTCTGATAAGTAACATAACAATTTTCAGCGTGATAAATCACTAAGCTGAAAGTGCATACTTTAATCTGCAAACGAAACATTGTACTGAAAGTACTCAAATCATTCTCATAGCAAAGCGGAAAGGTTTAGACTTTAGACACATGTATTTATGGTTAGTAAATGGTACAATGTCGCCATACGATTCATAAACATTACTTTGTAATTTTATTGCTTTGGAAAAGTGGGACGTAAACCATTTCCTTGCAACTTATTCTGAGGCCCGTCTTAAAGAGCGGAGAAATTAAAGAAAATTGTGTAAGAATCATAAAAAAACATCGCTCAAGGTACATATAGTTTGTATAATTTGACGTTTGCATTTTCCTCCAATTCTTATGACGTTTCGTTGTTTGGCTCATAAGTCAAGAATTTTATAAATTTATCGAAACTGTACTTTTTTTTATTAAACCTGTAAGTTAAGAATCGTCAAGAAGTTTACAAACTTCGTTGTAATAGTGCAAAAATTGGTATTGCCTAGATCAGTGTTTCCCAGCCTTTTTCAGTCCACGGACCCTTAGGAAATCAAGCACAGCTTTCACGGACCTTCTTAATAAAATAAACAGCGAAAAAAACGGATTAGGAATTTATTTTAGATATTATTATTTTTTATTTGAAAAGGGTTCGCTCTTGACAGAGACGACGATGGAGCAAGCTCACCCAGAAAAAGCCTTTTCACTCTAACTTTGAAAATTTTAGGGTTATAATCCATTGAAAACACTGATGCGGGTAGAGAGTTCCACATTTTTGCTGTGCGCATTATAGAGGTAAAAGTTGACAAAAAGCGCGTAGTTCTAATCAGTGGAATGTCAACTAGGTAAGGGTGGTGATACAAAACAAAAAACAAATACAGAAGGTAATCATAACTGTTTATTATGAAAAATATGGCACCGCGAACACCAGAGATGACACCGTACATTCTCCCGGCCCCCAGGGCTCCGCGGACCACAGGTTGGGAAACGCTGGCTTAGATAAGAAAAGGAAGTTCGGGCTATAATTGAAAAATTCTTGCCACTCGTAATATACAACTACGAAGGTTTGCCCGATTTTAATTGAAAATAATCACGTGTGTATAGTAAATTGATTCTATCTATGTTAGACTATTTTCGTTATTTTTGTTGATGTCGGCTTGATTTGATCGTTAGAAAATTCCACAATATTCGCTCTACAAATATGTAGTCAAGTAATAACTTGACTAAACTAATAGATTGATGAACGTAGTTCTATTTTATTTTATTATTATTTGGGAAACATACAGTTATAATGGTAAAGATATAAATAACACTTATAGATAACACAAAAACCAATTAAGTTTCCTCCGACTAATACTACCTACATTTCATTTAGAGCAAACCAAATCCTACTAAAAAGTTTAACATTTCAAAAAGAATTAAAAAGCAAAAAAGAGTGATGAAGTTCACATTTTTCCTGACTGCGCGACGCAAAGGAGTAATGTATTTATTATTCATGGTATAGTCACAGAATATATAAGTATAGTATTGCACCTATAGCATAGCACCAAAAATCTATGTAGTAGCTTGCTGCTGCTACATAGAAGATTTGTGTTATGCTAGTGCAAGCGATTTCCTTTTAAAAGTGGCAAGGCGGCAGTGTCCGCAACCGTACATTATGATCATAATGTCATAGGAGTTGTGCAATAAACGAATTCCGAGTCTGGTGGCATTTCTGGTGGCAGTCAGCACGTTTCTTTCGTGCGTGAAGAAATGGGACCACATAATGGACTTAAAGGGGCATTTAAGAAATTACTTCTTAAAAAATTATGGTTCCAAATGTGTGTGTAGGTATGTGATACTGTTTATATTGGATAATATTTGAGTATGGTGATCTAGTTAGGCTTACAAGCACGTTAGAAATAATTCGTAGGTATATGTTTGTCCACAGATTTCTCATATACGAGAAGGGATATCCAGATGATTTTTGTGGTGTAATCAGGTATATTCCAATTGATGGTACCGTGTATTATCTAGGTGAGAGGTAACTGCCTCGGTGGCGCAGCGGTTAGAGGGTCGCATTTTAAAGCGACGGCTGCGTCAGAGGTCCCGGTTTCAATTCCCGGGTCGGGCCAAAAATATGTAACTGGGTTTTTCTGTTCAGAAATTCTCAGGGTAGCGCGGAGTTTGGGAGTTGACGGTGTTTCACCCTCGTGCGGCAAGCACGTAAAGCTGCGCCTGATCTCTCTCCGGTCGTATCAGATTGCCTGTCCCATCGGGCTATGAGAGTTAAAGGAATAGAGAGTGCACCTGTGTTTGCGCACACACTTTGTGCAATACATATAATATGTCCCGCGCCGTCGGTTAGTCGTTGTGACTGGCCACCGTAGTCGAAATCGGCTAGGGGGACTATTATGATATAGGTAAACAGGTATCTAGTATTATATCTTCGCGGAGACGTTTGCATATCGACGCAGTTATAAGTCAGGAAATTATTCTAGACGGCGCTCTTCTTAATTGCTTTCCAATAGAAAGATGCAGCCTGTTTTTAATCTACTACATATTTCTTCCCTGCTCGTGCTATTAAATAAAATTAAATTAAATTAATTAATTAATTAAATTAAATTAATACACTATTAAATTTTCAGGGGCCTTTAGACGATTAGTAATCAAAGATAGCTTCAAAGATATTTTGGAGGCAAACTATAAATTTTTGTTGTAATGACATATAACACAAATTTAATGTCGTAATATGCCTATCAATATTTTATTCTGCATGTTGTTTGTATTGACAAACATTGGTTTCAATTCTATAACATCTGTACCCTAATCACTAACGACTGCGTCAGCGTATCGAGAAATGTCAAAATATGGTCAAAATGTCAATATGGGCGCTAGTCCAATTTCCATACGAATTTATATTTCTCGATACGCTAACGCAGTCGATAGTTTTTCGTGATTGAGGTACTGGCGTCTTTAGTTTTTTTTTTAAGTAACCACGAAGGGATTACAAAAGAAGATTTTCTCTCTAGGTTTTGAATATTACATTTTCATCAGTTAATGGAGTGCGATGTTTTTTCGAAAACATCTGTTCCATCCGAGCGCTCGCAACTGAGTTGCATCGCGGTCTTGCTTAATGCACACTTAAGCGGGATTTTGTGAAGAACTAAAAACGATTAGATCGGACACGTCTAAGAGTTTGTATAAGTACGTTTAGAAAACGAAAAATAAACACAATTTTTGCAAATAACTGGGTGCGTATAGCGATCTTGCTTTAATCCGTTCAAGTTTCAGGCAGTGCAATTCCCACTCAACTAGTGGATTCGCCAAATTGGCACTGCGATGCAACTTAAGAAAAAAAAAGTATTTATATTTCACTCACTCGCATAGTGCTGTTCTACGCTACGCTAATCCTCGAAAAGTGATTATACGTAATAGCAATACGAATTTGGTAATCCGTTCAAAGCAGAGATGCATATCTGTCAAAGCAACATCGCAATACGCTCCCTGATCTTATTGGTGTTTACATCGTTAGATTAATATGGTTTTGCAACTTTATAGTATAAATAGTTCCGTAACTTAAAATTATATGCCTTACCAGTCTAAAAATACTGAGGTCTATGGCACAAAACGCAAACCCGTCGGCACCGCGGCGGATCAGGCAAACTCGCTCGGATTAAACTTTTGTTTTGCGCTGTGCAGCACTCGCCGCCATTTTATTTTAAAGAATCTATTACGTAACTACGAGCATCAAAAAATATACGATTTCAATCCTGATGTGGACTCTAAAGGCAACATCACCATTACCAGCCGGAGGACGTCCACTGCTGAATAAAGGCGTTCCTCTGATATTTCGCGCATTTTAAAGCGACGGCTGCGCGCGGAGGTCCTGGGTTCGATTCCCGGGTCAGGCCAAAAATAAATACCTGGATTTTTCTGTTCAGAAATTCTCAAGGTAGCCCCGGAGTTTGAAAGTTGGCGGTGTTTCACCCCCGTGCCTCGGAAAGCACGTTAAGCCGTTGGTCCTGCGCCTGATCTCTCTCCGTTCGTGTCAGACTGCTGTCCCATCGGGCTTTGAGAGTAAAAGGAATAGAGAGTGCACCTGTGTTTACGCACACACTTGTGCACTGTAATATGTCCCGCGCAGTCGGTTAGTCGTTGTGACTGGCCACTGTAGTCGAAATCGGCTAGGGGAACTATTATTATTAAATACTCGCTTCATCTGTGGTCATAAATCATTAATTACCTAGGGAGTGAAGTGCGCACGCACGCGAATCGATAACTGTGCAGTGTGCAGTGCAGCACTACGCCTCCCCATAAGGCCTATGAGTGTAAAAGAGAGATAAGAATGCGCTTGTGACTGTCACCTGTCACAGTCCTACGTTTCATTGCCGCCGAGGAAGAGAGTGTTTAATAAATCTACTATATCAAAATAAGTCGGGTTTTCCTTCCTGACGCTATAACTCCAGAACGCACGAACTGATTTCCACGGTTTTGCATTCGTTAGAAAGGTCTCGGGCTCCGTGAGGTTTAAGGAAATTCCGGGCCGGGGCGGGACGGGGCTGGGGGCGAAACGAAGTTCCCTGGGCGGTCCCAGGGAACTTCTTAATCGTTGTCTGCATATATTTATTAATAACTAGCGGTCTAGTTATTAATAAATATATGCGCCAGCCAACACACCAATTGTCTGGTTTCGTGGTAAGGAATTTTCTTCCTTGTGTTACGAAGTACCAGACAACGATTATGACGGGGGCGTCCCCCATTAATACAAATGTTCGTGCTCATCACATAAACATTTGCCCCTTGCGGGATTCGAACCCGCGACGGCCGGCGTAGTAGTCAGGAGCGCTAACCAATACACCAAACGCGTCGTCAAATAATACTACTAAAGTCTGCAGTAGTAACGGTCTACATACAATGTAGTCTGCAATCTTTACAAAGTCATATTTATGATCGGTGGACGTCCAACCCTGCATTTTATTGCTTTCAAATAGCCAAGCGACATTTTTCAGCTCTGCTAACTTTTAAAATACTGCCTGGTGGACGCCATTAAAACTATTAAGTTAGATAATCATCTTGTTAATAAGTATTCATTGAGGATGCATTTTATACTAATTATTTGTTATCAACAGAAATCCTGAAAAAAATTGCATAGTTCTACAAATCAATAAGTAAAATCCATGCAAAAAAACCTCCTACATCAAAAGAACCAGGTTTATTTTTAAACCCCACGAGAAGGTATACCAAAAACATTACCAGAAGGTATAAAAAATAGACTTATATTTTTTAAAATCTTTGCTCTTTATATTGCTGTTATTTTGCCATAACCGAAATGCAAATAACGAACCTAGAGCTCCATTTTAACTTTCGCCTTACAAAGTGTAATGGAACTGATCGTAGCGGTGGTTAGTGCAGTGACACAAATTACCTATAGATAATTATTTATGTGCCAATTTGTGCGCAATAGTACCTAGATTTCTGATGAAAAGGGTGGACAATGCCCCGCTATACTCGAGATGTTTTTGGTCCGCCAATAGTTCGAAGGTGCGATGGATGATTTCACCCGAGTTAAAGAAACCTTTACTTTTCATTTGTACCGTAAGGTAAGAAACTAAAATCATTCATACCCTATGTCCACACTCTTGTCACAAACTCGCTACGAAATGGGCTACTAGAGTGAAATCGAGTTGGTCGCGCCCCAACAATGAAAAAAAAATGACAAGATATAGCTGGCAGTCCAATATTTTAATCATGTTTTTATTTTCTGTAATCGCAAAAGAGATTAAATTTATATAATAACGTCGCGTCGTTTAATTTAAACTAAGTCAAGATATATGGAAATATCTTATAAAATTGTATTAATGATGTACTTATTATTTATTAGGAATCTATCTATAAATCGTCATAAAAGGACTCACACGAAGTCAATAAAATACTACCAATCTCTTAACATGAAACCCATGAACATCGTTTCAACTATTCCTGTCGGCAGCATACTAAGATTGCAATCTATTTAAATGTTTTTGCGTTCCTCGATATCGACAAAAAGAGTTTTACCACAGCCCAGGTCCAATGGAAACTTTTGTTTTTCATGCTTAATCCAATAGTTTGTTTTGTAGTATTTTCAATTACACCGGCGAAATCTTTTTACTTCCCCATTTCGTTGAAACTGTTGCCTTTTCTGAGTAACCCAAAAAAAAGGTTCCGTTGGAAGTAATTCTTTAAGCGTTTGTTTGAAATAATTGTAAGGCCTGTTTTGCTTCTACACAGAGAGAGATATACAGCTAAGACAATGTGAAAAACTAAAAATCGTTCCAGTCGTCTTCAAATTTTAATATGGTTTACCTAACACGATTTAATATTAGACTTAGCAAAGTTGGCAACACGTAGTCTTTAAACTATATTTATAGTGGAAACCACGAAATCTCAATAATTTTGTCAAAGCTATGTTAATTGCACTGATTTATTGCTTGCTAATTGCTGTAAAATAGCATTTAATTAAGAAACTTCAAACCATAGATCAACGAAATAACACAGTTTTACAAGCGTTATGTTTTGTTTGGTAGATATGACCTATAATAAGAAGTAGAATGAAAAATAAAGAAAGCATTGTCTAGTCCGGAAACAAGAGCGAACCCATTCAAATAAAAAAAACACACTTGCTATCCCGGAAATAAATTGTGGAGTATTGGGGCGTCGCACCACGAGGTTTTTGGCGAGGCAAAAGTGCTGTTTCAGAATGGGTTTATTCGCAGAACAGTGTTCAATGAAATGGGTCGATTCAAAAGATACCTTGGGCGATTTGCACCGCTTAACCACATGTGGTGCGAATGACCCCATTCTAAAACAGTATTTGGAAAATTCGCACCGTGGTCCAAAAACCTTGCGGTGCGATACTATGTATACGTATGTACCTACCCGACCTATTACAATAATTTAATAGTTTTTATAATAAGTTTTTATTTATGAACATAGAAATAGATAAATGACATAAAAAAAGATAATTAGATAGAGATTAATGTGGAAGATAAAGATTGTCGAATCAATAGTTATTGTATTGACACTGGGCTAAAATTATTTAACTATAACAAACGACAGTCTAACTATTACTGGCTGATCTATACGGTGTGCAAACTTGTAACACAAAGTTTTAAGCGGGCTTTTGATAATAGGAAGGACAGGGCCATTATAGACTACGGATTGTTGTTTAACCCTGACAGTCAATCCAATTTATACTGGTTTAAACCGGATCAGAAGTATCATTTTGCTGAGCCAAATGTCTGGGCCTTTTGACAAAATATGTTGAAGTTTGTGTGATTGATAACTGGTGAGGTTTCGGAAATAATTAAGTATTGTTTATGAGTACTTTTAATATAGAATTATAAACACCCCATTTTCTCATGACCTGGGCCCTGTTTAATAAACATTACAAATTGTAAATTGTAATTGTAAATTACAGGCTACAATTCTACAAGTTTCTGTTCAATAAAGAATACAACTTACAAATTTACCATGGTGGAAAATCTACAAAATTGTAGAATTGTAGCTACAATTTTACAAGTTTCTGTTCAATAAACATTTTCTCTCTACAGGTGACAATTTACATATTTGTAGGGAAAACTGCTTTATTGAACGCATAATTGTAGTTACAAGTTTACATATTTTGTAAATTGTATTACAATTCCGACAGGTAGACTCGCCTTGTGTCAGAAATTTACAATTCTGTGCCTCGACATAATAAGTAAAGAAAATCGAAATAAATATATAAAAATTACATAAATATATAAATATATGAAAACATTAACTATTCCAATAACTTAAAAATCTACTTACGATGGTCTTTTTTCTAAAGTTTTGCCACGTTGTATCACGTAGGTATTTCCAGTCTTTGTTATAGATGCTTAATGATTTTAACTGTTCAGCAATGTCTTTCCACTTTTTTATTTTTATATCGTGCGTGAGTAAGTGTTTTACTAAACCTACCGAATAAAATATCCTTATTCTTATATATTAGAGACAGAATCAATATTTTGTTACTATGCTCCATGACTTTCGTTACGTATCAAACAAATAAGAAAGTACTTTATAAAGCATTATGCTACTTAATATTTATGAATCCACCCTCGTTAATTAAAAAAATAATTGACAGCAAAATCTTACATTTTATGTAATTGTAACTTACAACTACAAATTTGTAACTACAATTTTGTCATCGAATTCTACAGGCGTTTTCTACATATGTAAATGTTTATTAAACAGCATTTATAATTACAATATTTGTAAGGTTTTTACTTGTAGATTTTCTACATATTTGTAAGGTTTATTAAACAGCACTTGTAATAAAACTTAACAAATATGTAAGTTATTTACAAAATTGTCGAATTGTAATGTTTATTAAACAGGGCCCTGAGTCATGGTTACGTCGAATTTTGGAAACGTTTATTTCATTATTATCAAAATTATTCTATAAAATTGTTTTTTTTTTCAAAATCAGTAATTTTTTTAATGTACGTGCCTACAATTTTTTTCCCGGGCCTAGGATGAACATTTCCTTTGGCTTTAAAATTGCGAAAAGTATACTATAGTCAGCGCGTAGCAATTGAGTCTTGAGGCCTTATGGCTGTTCTCTATATCCATTACATCTGTGGTTTTGCCCTACTAGAGATATAAATAGTTTATACCTTTAGATTTTTGCTCCTTTAAAATTTCTGGCAGTAGGAAATGTACCAATTGTTTTAGTTATAAAACATTTGTACTTGTTGCAATAAATAAATCTATCTATCTATCTATCTATCTAATTCTATCTCCGGCCGAGGAAGTTCTATCTCCAGTCGAGGATACCTACCTTTGACTATAGTTTGCGTATAGGGAACGGCCGTTAATGTTAATAAAGATAGGAATATACAGCTGACATGACTCAGCTAAAACAACTATATAAGATTACGGGCATAAATGCCCAGTATTTATACATAAAATAGCATTCGTCAAAGTTGTCACACGTAATATTGGCTCTAAGCAAAGCCCCAGGTGCAGTCGACAAGACAATAGCTTGTTTGCTGGCGTCGAGACACATCCCATTGTGGCCTTACAATGGCCTTGACAACGGGCAAGATACAACGCCTAAGGCACAGATTCTGTATTGATAAACTATATCTATTCACCCTAGGGTTACAATTGCTTATCCCTGTGCTATCGAGGTCGCTGCAACCTAAAATTGGTTACACCTCACGTCTTTCGTTTATACTTGACGCATTGTGTGGCGTATATAAGTGATTTTCGTTTGCAAAGGAAGGTGAAGTTTATTGCACAAGTAACAGTATACAAAGAGTGGACTTAATGCTAAAACCATTATCTCCCAGTCATACCTTTAGGTCATGCAGAAAAATTGTAAGTGGGTGCAGGAGCATATATGTTATATATGTAGTAATACGGGGTGTTGATTCCTTTCTAATATTAAACAAGAAATCATGTTTTTTTCGCTTGAGATATAATATTATGTTATTTTTTTCATAATCTAATGAACACTAGGACATGTGCATGTAGTGCTTAAGAGTGTGTGCAATACACAAGGGCACTCTATTTATTCGGGTATTGGGGCGTTTCGCACCACAAAATTTTCGGACCGCGGAGCGAATCGCCCAAGTGCTGTTGCAGAATTGGTTCATTCACCAGTGGCTTGGTGGTGCAAATTGCCTAAGGTATATTTTGAATCGACCCATATCATAGACCAATGCGGTTCGAATTACCCCATTCTGAAACAGCACTTGGGCAATTTGCCCCGCGGTCTAAAAACCTCGTGGTGCAAAATGCCCCAATAACCATCTATTCACTCCTACAAATCGGTATCGGCGTGACGGTAATACGACATGACCGGCAAGAGATCAGGCGCAGGACCAACGGCTTAGCGTGTTTTCAGGTACGGGAGTGTTCACCACCAACGTCCTGGCTCCGAGCTGTTTCTGAGTATTTTTATAACGTTATATGAGTCGATAATATCTAGAGACGACTTTCTTGCCCACACACAAGTGCCTATTCAGCGAATTAAAAAAAATTATATGATCAATTTGCATTTCCAATAGACCGTGAAGTAATGGCCACAAGTAAAATGGCATTGTAAATGTGAAGTTGCGGTATGATATCGACAAAATTCAAAATACTTGTTTTAATATCTGCTTTACATTGTGAGTCATATCTTTATTAGTTTATTTACTTCAGCTTGAGCCACCTTTGTATTATTGACGCATTTGTGCACGGCATTAATTTATAATTTAACTTTTTTTAAAAATATTTATTTTATACTGGGTGTAACAAAAGGCTTAACGAAGCTGAATACGAAGATTTTTCCATAAAAACCTTGTTAGTTATAACATTAATTGATGATGATGATAATAATTATGAGTTGAATATTGTAATAATCTTTTTCTAACTTATAATATATAATAGTATCATTAAAAATACGAATTAACTATTTGTTTTAAGGGGATCTCAGTGCTCAATCACGAATTACCTAAGTAGTCTGTGCGTTTTGTGTTTATTTTATTTTAAAATGAATTGCTTAATTAAAAAGGAATGTCAAAATTGTTTATAATATTCGACAAGCAAAGGAAACTGAAATTACGGGCGTCCTTGATGTTCCCGCGTCTCGCTTTGTCTGAGCGCTTAATGGTGGCTAATAAATAATTAATTAATAGTAATTTAAGTCATGCATCGAATGTAACACTGTTTTTGTTCCTGTTATAAATAAATAAATGAATATATAAGAAAATATTTTAATGCCTGAAAAGTAGTCGTTTTTTATTATTATTTCTTATATAAGATTTGGTTTGATGTATAAAAATACACGTGCCTTAATCCTATTTATATCAAGAAATTAAATAAGCTTTGCTAATGATGACCTTTTTTATAATATTATGCTTTTAGATGTTTTACCAGAGCGTAGGATAACTAACGCAAAGCAATTATCAGGACCTAAGAGATATGTGGTGAGTAAACAGTTACTGTATAAATATTTCTGCAATTAATTGCAATTACGTCCGAATTTCTTAGACCGCTACTTTTCTGCCACCCTGCAATTGGGTAATTATCAATCGAGAACAGAATACAGAAAAAATATGTTATTTTTTAATATAGTTTAAAAATCGCCTTTCAAATCTGGACTCGACTCTTAACTACCCTCTTAATTTTTTTCATTATAATACTTACGGCCTGTTTTACAATGTCTGAATTGGTTCCCATTAGCGTTATCTTCCCACTAGTCCACTACATAATACGAAATGACGTTCCATATTTAAATTATTCGTTGGCTAGTGCTTATTGGTCGATGGTGAAATATGCCTTCAGTCGCCCGTTATTTTTTTTTAGGTGTATATAGTCAAAGCGCCCGCCGCTAAAGTGGCTTATGACGCGTGGCTCTGTGGGGGGGCACTGGTGACCAGATCCTTTATAGTAACATCCGCGGCATGTATGGAGGACGTCCAACATATGTATGCGATAGCTGGATATAACAGAAGCGTCAACTCCGGAGATTTGGACACAGATCCTTGCACTAAAGATATGAAGAAGAAAATCGTGCTTACTTGCGTGCCGAAAGGTGAGCATTAAAAAATATAAGTAGTGGAGGAACTCAGATTTCTTTGCAATCCACTCCAATAAGTCTTTTCATAAAATCATTCAACTACGTGTCATCGCAAACACTCTCTCGCAAACACTCATCGCAAATTCATACGCCTTTGTATTCGTATCGCCCTTATTGCATCTTCCATCTTTCACCCGACTACGTCAACACCAAAAGGAATGGTTATGATTTTAACAGTCCATGCATGCACTTAGCCCGCGTGGTGGAGTATGGCTCAAACTACCTCACAGTTGAGGTAAGGCCCTTGCCCAGCAGTGGGATGTTACAGACTAACTTTACTTTTACTTTCTTACTATGTATGTGGGTCCAACATTACTATTTAGCCGATTTTGATAAATGATATTATTATAGTCCGAGTAACTTATGCTACCTTGTCCCTTTTGTTAAAAAACAACTTAGAGAGAGAGAGAGAGAGAGAGAGAGGGTCTCAAATAAGAGAAGATAAAATTCTGAATACTATAAAATGATTATTCGTAGTCGGGTAACAGTTTTTAAACTAATCTTGTTTCAGCGTATAATTTTAACTACACGGTAGAACAATGGGCCTTCATAGATATAGGCGTCGCGAAAGTGGAATCACCGTTTGACTTCGAATCCGATCTGTGGCTTTCGAAGTGTTCTTATAAGCCAGACGTTATTGCACTCAATTTACGCCACCAAAAATACCAGACACATGACGTGGACGCAATAGTGCTGGGATGGGGACATACGAACAATTGGAGACAGGTATGCTAAAATGGGTTTTTATGCTGGACTAGCGGTCCCAGCTGAATTCGTTTTGCCACCGGCCTTATCCCGCCCAGCCCCATTTTGTAGTTATTATCCTATTCTATAGTAATAGTAAAATGTTGTTATCAAAGAAACGGTTGAATATTTACGATTGTGTGTGTTAAGAAGAAAAAAACCTTAACCAATGGTAATTGAAATGGCCATTCTGACATTTGGTTAAGATATTTCTTCTTCAAAATACGCACTAACATTTTTTCACGCCACGGACTGTGAAGGTAGCATAGCCATGTCACATGGCCATATCCTGGCCATGATTGCGAGCCGATTCGATTGTGTATTGTGTGTACGTTATGGAGTAGAGCAGTGGTGATTCTCGTATAGTAACAATCACGAGTCTTACAAATTCATATACTTAGCAATTAAAAATATCTTTTGTGTTCTTACTAGCCTTAGTTGTTAAATTTGATAATGTTACTAACAAATTGAGTCCTGGTCACTTAAATAAATAATTTTGATTATTATTTTTATAGCGAAGCTTTTGTATAAAAGTCAATGGAAAGTCAGTTTCTCGAGAAAAGTGTTCTCCACGCAAGGGATTTGGAGGTTTTCGGAGTCCGGGATACCTGCGATTTGGATTTAAAATCGATTGATCACAAAACAAAACAATTCTTTCTTTCAGCCCGGAGATAGCAGTAATTACAACCAAAACGTAATCACGTATGCATCAGTACGCTTATACAGCATGGAAAAGTGCAAGCAAGAATTTTCGCATGTCCCCTCTATTTTGCATTTCATTGACAAATACATGATTTGCTCGTCGGGCCAAGGGAATCTTAACGACGGTGGTGAACCATTCGAATCGCATAAGGAGTTTACCGGCGCCGACGGCTGTACGACTGATAAACGCGCTCTACGGGACGGTAAAATAGTGGTAAAGGATAAAAGTACCTATACCTTTTTTTATAGGTTTCACTTTTTAACCGAAATTGCAATATTATGCATCAAGCAGACTATTACTGTGTGATAATAGTTTTCTGCTAGTACTTTTTGCCTTTGTTTGTGCTCTATTTCTGGATCTAAGTAAAGCCTGGTTCATTGCGATATTCTTAAAAAAAACTGATGTAGCCCGTGATTGATTACATTACTTATATGATTCTGAAATCTGACATCAAGGTTGGTCGCTTGCCTTGCAAACACCCCTCCGCCAATCCGCACTGAGCCCGCGTGGTGGAGTATGGCTCATACTACCTGGTAAGGCCTTTGCCCAGCAGTGGGATGCTTACAGGCTAACTTTACTTTACTTTTTATTCTAAAATACTGGTATAGGTACTTATGAAACAACGTACGAATTGCAATGCGAAGGGAGTAAGCTCACCAACCCTTTCAATTTAAAAGTCCATGAAGTTTAAGCTTGCTTCCATTGTTACTAACACGATGGAGGGCTCAAAATAAACATGTTATATTCTTTAGTTTTTATAGTGTTTTATTATTACATAATCTTAACACGTTCCGGGACACTACTCCAGACACAATAGATGTTTTATTGTTTTAACGCCTGTAGGCGGGCACTGTCCCGGAACGTGTTAATATTATACATTTTCACTTGTATAAAGCTACTGTTCAGACAAATAATCGAACCCTGGGTCTTACGCCATCCGGGCGGATGCCTATACCACTTGGCCACCGAAACATTGGCAAGCCTTTTGGATTTACATTTATTCTTTGAGTTGAGTTAGTGGAGTGGAATACCGGATATTTGAAATATCGTTTAACTATTTCAGTGTCAAGAAGATGAGAAAGCACCGCCAGACTACAGAAAAACATTTTCTAACATACTGAGGAGACAGCAAAATATGACCAGAAGAAATGGATTTTGTCAGGTAAGGATCAGGTTAATTATTTTGTCGGAACTCCATCGCATTTAACCAGTAATGCATTTATATAAGTTAGTTATTTACTTAATTCTAAACTTGTCAAAATTGTTGCGATACTCAATTCTTCTGGTGATTATTTTTTTATTCTCATAAAGTATTTGTAATATGCTTGAGCTTGAATACTTATTTAGTGCTGAAATCGTAGCACTAGTTAACGAAAAACTGTTAATAGGGTTATTGGGGCGTTTCGCACCGCAAAGTTTTCGGACCGCGGCGCGATTTGCCCCATAACCCGAATAGAATACAGCTTTGTCTCTTATTCGAGTAAAAAAGATTCTCCTTTAAGTTTAGTGTATTGGATGTTTCTAGAACGATCATGGCGGTCCTTTGGTGACCTGGATGGGCTCCCACGAGATCCTTATAGGTGTGGCCTCAGTTTTCCGAGTAACAACGGACAGGACCTGCACTGGTCCTTACCTATACACAAGTATTCAATGCAACAGTGGATTCCTGGATTGTGTCATCAACGCAGAATCTAAAAACAGCACGTGGGTCTATTTAACTTTTACATATTCTTCTACCCTTCAGCTACTCCATTCTTAGACCAGGAGAATTCGGGATGGTGCGGCTTGCGTCATGCGTCATGATGCGTCACTGGCGGCCATGTAGCTTTCGCAACCATCTGGTTAAATCAGGCAGCCAATTGATTTATATTAATATAAACAAAAGATAGCAGCCAATTGAACGCCTAGGCAGTTGATAAAACGCTGGCGTCAAATCAAATGGCTGATCGTCAGTCAGCCAAGTCATTGAACGCTACGTTGTATTGTCATTATTGGTGATTGAATTGGTGATGTTTGGTTAGGGTTACTATGAGTTAATTAAGCTTAAATCAATTTAAATATACAATTTCGTGTGTTTGTATAATTGTATGTATGTTCACGAATAAGTATACCTATAGAAAACATGATGTCTCTTCGAACTTACTGATATAATTTTTATTCCTGACGTACGCAAAGGTCTTCATGATTTTTGTCTTTTCGTTTTAGACGGCGGGCATTCTGCGATAGGCCAGCAAGTGAAAAAGGTTTTGACAAAATAGAAAGAAAGATTTCTTGGAAGGACCATCCAGGAGGGTAAAAACTGCTTTAAAGTGCTTTTTTTTAGTTTTAAATTATTTATTTATAATTATTAAGATATTATTTCAAGGCAATCCTCCTTATTTTAACATTAAAATAATTAAGTAGTGCTTTTAAAAAAAAAGAAAAAAGCCGATAAATCGGGGTAAATTTGCTCAATGAAAAAAATGATAATTTCAATATTGATGTGTAGTATAGATATTTAAATTAAATTTTCTATTTTCAGTGCAGCTGATAACGAGATGATACAGATACGGCCTCAAAAGCCTATCTCAGATTACTTTTTCCATAACTAGATGAAGCTTGCAGGAGAATTATTGCAACCAGCCTGATGCAGTTTGGAGGTTTTAAGCCAAGGCGAATCGATATGGGCAAAGTGCCATTTTTTAAAAAGAATTAGATTAATGTTATATTTTGTTTCTTCGTCAAAAAAATATTTTGGGATTAATTGGCAAAGTGCAAATGAAGTGCACTTCACACTTTTGCAAATTAGCTATGTTTTATAATGTTAAATCAGTAAGTAAGTTATTTTTATAACTCTTGATGAGAATTAAAGTTTTAAAATAAGTAGTAACTTGACATTATTCAAACTACCCGGGTATTATGAATAACTACCCCCATAATTTACCCCTGTCCCTCTAAAAGCGGGGCGAAAACCAATCCAGCAAACTAAAAATCATAAAAAAATCGGTCCAGCCGTTCTCAAGTTATAAATGGTGTACCGATGTAACCTACATACACCACTTTGTTTTAATACTTAAAAATTCTCCAGTTTATGGATAATAGTACGTACCAACAGGTAAGTATTTGACGAATTGAAAGAAAGATTTATTTTACACGCACAGCAGACGCGAAGCGAAACTGCTATGTCTATAATATAGGCGTCGATACCCGATAAAAAATGACTTAATTAGTATACAATGTAGTATATTATATGAGTGAAACAGACAAAGAGGAGTGAATCAACATGGAATCAACTCCGGTTAGTAAAGTAAGACCTACGTATGTCTTAATTAATTAACGTACGTTCATACTTTTTAGTTAACGTTAATAATAGCTAAAATGTATTATTTTTACACTACGGAGCAGCAGTAATAACGTATTATCTCTTTCTATCTGTAGAATTATGAAGGTAGGTATCTTACCTAACTTTATCCGAGTATGTTATCAAGATAACGATTACTCACCGTCGATTTTTTGTTGTTTGTACTAGTGAATGTGATATTTTGTAACGTTTACAAGCATTTTTGTTCATAAATTAGTTAAAAAAAATGACACTAACTCTCCACGGATCGAACGTAAGTCCACCGACGCGAGCTACCATGATGTTATTGGACATTCTTGGCATTAACTACGACTATCGCGAAGTTAGCTTGCCTGCTATGGATCACTACAAGCCGGAATACTTATCTAAGAACCCACTGCACACCATTCCCATGTTAGAAGACGACGATTTCCGCATAGTAGATAGCCATGTAATCATGACTTACCTGGTTTCGAAGTACGGTGAAGAAAAATCGTTTTTATACCCACAGGAATTAAGAGCAAAATCTGTGGTCGACCAAAGACTATACTTCGATGCTAGTATCCTCTTTCCAAGACTTAGAAATGTGATTTACGGTATTGTGTTTGGCAAATCTAAACTGACGGAGTTGCAGCGAAAAGACATAGAGGACTCATACGGATTTGTAGATACGTATTTGAAAGAAACAAAGTACATAGCAGGAGATACGTTGACGGTCGCTGATTTGAGTTGCGTTGCCACTTTGTCTTCGCTTAATGCAATAGTGAGAATTAGCGATAAATATATTAATCTGAATAAGTGGTGGGATGGTCTAAAGCAGGAGTCATGGTATCAGGACAAAAATGTGCCGGGAGCCACTACTTTTGGTGTTTTCATGAATAGTTTATTGAGGCGTTAAGCAGTAATATAAGATTTTTTAATTTTTTGTTTTCTTATTATGACCGTTTTTCTTTTGCTTGCGCACGGTGATTTAACTCAGGATTACGCTAACCCAGGATCAAATCATCATTATGTCTCTGTCAGTTTATATTATGACGTTGATGACTGACTGAGATTATGAATGATGACTGAGACAGAATAATGATTTAATCCTGGGTTAAATTATCGTGCGCAAGAACAACTTAGGGCCACTTGCGAATGATAATTTAACCCAGGATTACGCTAATCCTGGATTAAACCATCAGTTTGTTTGACGTTGACAAAGACAGAATGATTTATTTAATCCACGGGTAGCGTAATCCTGGGTTAAATTATCACGCGCAAGTCCCACTTACTATTTAAATCAAATAGCTAATTTGTTTTATTCACCGATATTATTATAAAAGTCATGAAGAGATTGTTTACAAAATTTTACTACCAAAGAAAACGTTACATTCCTTCTACCTACGTAAATATAAGCCGAGGAAAAAAATAATATTTGTAGCAAAAAACTTCAATAAAATTAAACCACTGTTTCTTCTAATAAATCTGACATTTATTTACACTGTTAAAATATGTAACGGTATTTATCACTTGAATACACGATGCTTGGAGTTACACAACTGCGTCCGAACACTTAGTCAATATACAAAACACTATCTATACTTACTATCAGAATAAACTCGTACTAAATACCTTTACAAAATTTACATATACTCTCATAAGACGAAACTAATTCTAACACCGTTGGATATAAAAATTATGGAATCTTTCAAAAATTATATCTTTATTATTAATTTAAAATGGTATTTAAACATTAAAATTGTATGTGTATCGATTTTTTTATGTTAAAAATATAAACATCGTTTTAATATGTGTATTCTTAAAAATAGTTTTATTCAATTTGAACGTCCCTACTTAACCTAAGCGAATTTAATTTGGGGCAATGAAGTCACTTTCATATTTATTTAGGAATTGATTTTCTGCAGATATTATAGTGTTTACGATCGCGATGAAAAATATCTCAATGTTGACAATGTTCTTTGAGTTACTTTGGAATACTCGATTGCTTAAAATGATTTATTTATGAATTAAACCAAGAACAGGGGGGATTTTTTAATCACTCGCTTCAAGATGGCGAGTGATTTTCGTTCGAAGAAGACTTAAGTCAAAGGAAATTACTCATTGTCGAACGAAAATAACTCGCCATTTCGAAGCGAGTGATTCAAAAAGGCCTCTGGACATAAAGTAAGTTATACATTTATTAATTTTACCTGCCATCTCTTAAATGGTTAACCAATTATTCGCATGTAGCATGCTAAATTCGCATATGCTATGTCTTACTCTAACATAGGTAGATGTGATAGTTGCATTCTTGTCGGTATCGTTCAGCCGCAACGTTGCCGCATGCGAATACGTTGGTGTACTAACCGCTATTAAACTGACACTTAAGTCAAGAAAAAGTTAAGTAATCTAGACTAATATTATAAAGCTGAGATGTTTGTTTGTTTGTTTTAACGCGCTAATCTCCGAAACTACTGGTTCGAATTGAATAATTCTTTTTGTGTTGGATAGTCCAGTTATCGAGGAAGGCTATAGGCTATATAACATCACGCTACGACCAATAGGAGCAAAGATATAGTGGGAAATGTGTAAAAAACGGGAGAAAGAAGTCACGATTCCACGCGGACGAAGTCGCGGGCAAAAGCTAGTCTATAATATTTCTAACATAAATAACACCCTTTTGTGATGATAACGATGAAACACATTAATGTAGGCGGTATCATTACGCATCCGATTAGGCATTGGTATTCCAAACTAACCTTCCAAAAAAAACTTGTCACGAAACAAAAATGAACCTTGTAAGAACGGCACAACGTTCGTTTTAGTTTTAGACAACATTTAACATGAGAACTTGTAATTATATGTTTAAAAAATTGATATGACCAATATTAAGATGCAAAGTATTGTCATATTAGGACTAAATACAAAACGTTTTATATCTACCCTTCTCTTTCTTCAAACCTTACATGATAGAGGGGCAAATCAATAGTTTTTAGTTTTCAAAAAAATAACATTTCTCAATATCGTCATCTCGATTATTTAAGGATACTAAAGTGTCATTTTACTTTTTAACTCTATCTCGTTACGACGGTAAGAAGAACACAACATAAGAATCGATAGCGGTTTAAATTGGAGTAGCAAATGTTAGAGAGCTACCTAAGAAATAAGGTGGTGCAGACACGGACGTAACACGAGTAGACCTACCAGGGCCCCTATTTTTGAATCACTCGCTTGGATATGGCGAGTGATTTTCGTTCGAAAACGATTTTTTTTCTATGACTTTTGACACTACGTCGAACGAAAATCACTCGCCATCTTGAAGCGAATGAATCAAAAATAGGGGCCCAGGCAAGTAAAAAAACATTAAATATAAGGTCACCTCGTCTTAAGTGATAATATTTAAAGGGCCGATTCAACACAATCAATTGATATTTTTTTGTAGAAAAAACATAGGGTTTTTATCCGCTTGTTTTTGAGAAAATTTGATGTATTATATTTTTTCAGATTTAATTTTTTTATTAATCTATACTAATATTATAAAGCTGAAGAGTTTGTTTGTTTGTTTGTTTGAACGCGCTAATCTCCGAAACTACTGGTTCGAATTGAATAATTCTTTTTGTGTTGGATAGTCCAGTTATCGAGGAAGGTTATAGGCTATATAACATCACGCTACGACCAATAGGAGCAAAGATATAGTGGTAAATGTGTAAAAAACGGGAGAAAGAAGTCACTATTCCACGCGGGCGAAGTCTTGGGCAAAAGCTAGTTAAGGCTAAGATTAGAGAAAAAGAAGGTTTCGGCAAAGCCGATAACGTACATAACTTTTAAAATTGACAGGGTGCTGTTTTAAGAAATGATATTGTCTATGTTAAAGAAAATATTAAAAAATACAATCTCGATTTTACAAAATATAACGATAGTGTCCTGTTTTTATGATGTATACAAAGCCACTGTTAAAATATTATCACTTAAAATGATTTGACCTTATATACTAAAGTTTTCACTTTATAAAGGGATGAGGTGACATAAGATTGGAATTTTTTGTGACCTGAGGCCTTACTCTGGACACAAAATCCGATCCAATGGTTATATCCATCCCTGTCACTCATACTAGGCCGTGTATGCATGTGACAGGGATGGGTATATTCATTGGATCGGGTTTTGTGTCCAGAGTAAGGGGGCAGAGTGGTGTTACTCCATTCATCTTTGCAAGTCCAACATTGTAAACAATCTTGACATTCTTTTTTAGCGAAAATATTCCATTTAAAACAAACACAAAACTTACAACATACGTAGCTAATTCATCGTTCAACACTGAGATCTTTTTGAATTAAATAGTAAATTAATTTTGTTTGCTGATATTATATTAAAAGTTACAAAAATATTGTTTACAATGTTGGACTAGCAAAGATGAATGGAGTTTAAATAGCTCCATTTCCCTATGTGTGTGTTATCAACAAATGGAATTCGCTGTCTTTTTTTTAATAATAGATAGCCAGACATTTGGCTACGATTTCTCCTGATGTTAAGTGACAATGCCTAAGATGGACCATGTCTGTCTAGTAACAGCCTATTCACTCTCTTCTTGAAAACGTCCAAATTGTAGTTGCCAGGGAACACTTCTGCCGGCAGCGAATTCCACACCCTAGCTGTACGTAAAAGAAATGTGGACCGAAATCTTTGGGTGCGTATTGATGGAATCTCTACGACATAGGGGTGGAAGCCGCGCCCGCGTCTTGTATTACGAAGATGAAAAGGGGCCGGTGGAATTAGGTCATGCAATTCCTTCGCACACTCTCCGAAATGTAACCTGTAGAAGACCGACAGACATGCTACTCTTCGCCTATGGTCTAGACTTACCAATTTATTTTCGAAGAGTTCATCGTCTCTGATAATTTTCTTTGCTCTTCGTGTTCCCTAAGCATTATTACTTGAATATTTTCTAAAATCAAACTAAGCCGCATCATCAATTACCATCAGGTGAGATTGTGGTCATAAGTCTGGCTACTTCATATAAAAAAAAACTTTTTATGGCTTAATAATGAGTCAAATACCTATATGCCAAATCCGAGTGTCTGAAACACCAATATGAACTTATCATAAAAAATACATCAGTCAATGTGAAAAATTATATTCATTATAACATCTTATAAACAACATGCTAGAGGATTTCTATAGTTAAAATATTATGGAATAACATTTGAAATATCACTAAAAACTACTATAATTTGAATAACATTTGGACGAGAAAATGGGTTAAAATGGGGAGAAGAATAATTTTGAAAAAGTCTCTTTTAGAATGTACAAAGTTCTTTTATAACGACAAACACAATATTTATGTGCACTGTTAACTTTTGTCTAACTTTATTGTCTTTGTGTTTGGTTTTAGTCAGAAATGTTTTTTACTTACGATTTTTTATAATATACTTTGTACTATCTAAAATAGACAACCACAAGGTAAGTATAACAAGAGGTCAATATTATTGGCCTTTGACACCCACTCTTGAGACCATCTTATGTGGAATTTTATTACAGTTATTGTAAAATATGCATAAATCTGCTAAACAAATGGCAAGTGCCTGCCCAATAATCATCAAGCTCACTTTAGCAGATGTATCTTATAAAAATAGACAGTATTCTTCAACAGTTAGATGCGGGTTTCTTGTCTAGACGATCGGCAGACGCACCACAGCTCATTGCTATTGAAAATTAGATTTTAGAACAGATGCTCAAGCATGGGTGTCAAGTAAAAAGTTCACGTCACGACAGAGACAATAAACTGAGACTGGAGACCGAGACCGTGACTTGTCTTTAGACAATGTATAAGCATCAGTTCGTGAGCGAAACAGGGACTGGAGTCTAGAGACATACATTGCCTATAGCCCGTCTCATGTCTCGGCCGCTTGTCTCTGACGCGTCGTGACCTTAAGGCAACGGTTACAACATCAGTCTGGCGTTAGTCTGGTTCATCGATCTAGACAGAATGATCGGAAAATTATCGTATACCCTACACGGACTGACAGACTGATAAAAATTAAACCGAGAAAATTGTCCATCATTCCAAACTGATGGACAGGACTGATGCTAGACTGAACATGTAACCTTTGACTTAGAGAGGCCTCTTTACTAACGGTAGACGCGCCCACAATACAGGCCACGCTGCTAACAGAAAATGGACCTTATCTGTAAGGAAATAGGCTTCACCGTCGGCAAGCGGCCGCGACACGCTTGAAGCAGTGGTCGCAAACGCGAACAGGTTTCAACTGACCGAAGCGAGGCAGCGGGATAGAGTTTGAACTGCACGATGCGCAGAACACTTTGCCTGGGAGACAAATACACATTGTCAATAAAAAAGGTACATAGTGTTTTAATAATATAATAATACGAAAATTTTGGCGACGCGGCTCCCAATTCTGTAGTTTTTTTTAATATTGGAAAACATACATTGTTCCGTTTTATTCTTTTAACAGAAACGGTAGTATGATAATAATTAAGTTCCAGGTAAATCGACTGCCATGCCATGCCTTAAGATCGCTTAGTTCCGAGATTCGTAGCTCTCAAGCACGCCGTAACTATATTCCCACCAAACTACTTTGTCGGGCCTGAGACACGTCGTAACAATGTTTCTAAGGATCGCACTTACACAGCGAACTATATCTACATAGCTCTATCGTCATACGCAATTTCTTAGCGCTCATGCAACGCTGCGCCAGTCGTAAAAGATGTTCGTAGCGAGCCGTAGCTGTCTTGTCACCGAGCTAGCTCGTAGCACTACGAGGCGTCGTAGCGATGACCACAGATCTGCATTATCAGTGTGTATACATACTGCAGTTCCTGCAGTGGCAGTCATGGAACTACCTACTATCTTATTCAGTATTGTAGCGGAAGCTCGTAGCACTACGACACATCGTAGCCGTCCTAAGATCTTTATACTGTAACACGTACCGCAGTTTCTGCGGTGGCAGTCATGGAGCCTATATGCTGACTACTATATCTTATTCGATGTCGTAGCGGAAGCTCGTAGCACTGTGACGCATCGTAGCCGTCTAAAGATCTTTATACTGTAACACGTACCGCAGTTCCGGCAGTGGTGCCTGCGGCGGAAGGCGGTGAAGGGCGCGGCGCAGCGCATGCAGGCGGGCGCGGCGATGTCGGGCACCCACTCCGGCGCGCGCTCCACCGAGCCGGGCGCCACGGTACTCGATGGCCTTCGCTCCTCCCTGGGAAACCATTTTGTTGTTGAGTCGGAATGCCAACTATGATCGAGGTCTCTGCCGCTTAATAATTTTTAAACAAAAATCGCTTGCACGCATGTGTCATGTGTGTGCATTACGGGCTTTATTTATTTATTTAAACTTTATTGCACTGTAAATGGTACAATTGGCGGACTTAATGCCTTAGGGCATTCTCTACCAGTCAACCGCTTGGGAATGCAGAAAATTTAATCAGTGGCGGAACGGCTTTACTTCGAACCCGAGGCGCGAAGTGCAAACGATTTCGACTTTTAAGGTTGTTAGGTGGCGCGGCGGTATATAATAGAAGGGCAATCAATTCCTGAATGATGTCACTGTGAAGTAGTAAGTAAGATTAGATTTAAGAACGGCAACACCGGAGCCGGAAAGCTCTCTCAATTCTCCAAAGTTACATTGATAACTTATGTTTTTTATATCTGTTGCATAATCGTCTATACTTTCTTCTTTTAGTACAGTTTGTAATTTAAATGGAACTCTTCTGCATGCACTTACTAATGGAGTCACATCTGGCTTCAAGCTAAAATCACATTCGAAATCAGTTAGACATCCTAAACCCTCAAACAAACTAGTATAATTTTCTAATAAGCTATGACATGGACCACCCTTAGAAGAGTTATTATTATCATTCCCAATCACTCTGTTAATCATTTTTATTAAGTTCATATCTTTACTGGTAGTCCTTCCTATAATGTTTTGACAATTTAAATCAACCACATGGAAGTTTATGTTGTAATTGTACCTTTGATGACAGACACTTAAATTACATTGGCCTAAAGTTGGTATAACTTCACCACTGAATGTGGAGATAGTATGCATACTTTTTGTTAGACATGTGTTAGGAATACCCAATTTCTTATATGTTGAGTATGACATTATATTAGTATCTGCCCCTGAATCTAATAAAAAAATAACATTTGTGTTATTAATGACTAGATTAACATGCCAAGGTTTAGTTTCAATATTATTAATACTGTAAATCGTACCTATAAACAAGTTATCATTTGGAGTTTTTACCACATCATCTTCTTGGGTTTCTATCATGTTCACCGATCTTGTCCGGCAAAATGCAGCAAAGTGGTTAGGCTTCTTACATTTGTGACATTGTACCCCCGTAGCTGGACATTTATATTTGTGTGTTTGACCACAACAACCACAGATTTTTTCTTGTTTGTTTGTTGCTTTATGACTTTTGACTTGGCCGACAAAATTCGCAGAATTTTCCAGCAGTCTAGCTTGGCGTTTGGATTCTTCTGAACCTTTGGCGAGAGTTATAGTTTGCTCCAAAGACCCTGGGCACTCTGTTAAGATTTTTTCTTTTATATAATGGTTATCGCTATGTAGGTTCAAACTGAAAATATCTTTAAGTAGGTTCTCTCTCGGTTTCACAAGTAGGCCCTGAGCCTAGAAGCTTTATGATAAAAAGTCCTGAGGGCACATTTCGTAGAAATAGAGTTCATATATTAAAACCATCACATCCTGTCAATTGGTCCGAGGACTTAGAATCTCAAAGTAATCCTTGTCCAGACACCTCGGACACGCCAGTTGTTAGTGAAGTTGACACACCACCGCCTATTGTTACCGATAATTCTAGATCTAGATATGGTCGTTTGTATAAGAAGCCTTCTAGGTATATTGAAAATGTATAATAATTGTTGTCATAGTAAGGTATACTTTCACTGATACTTTTGGGTCCAAAATTATTGTAAACTGATAACATAGAATTTACGGGCGTATGTTTAGCATTGTATTCTGTAAAACATAATATATCCTTTGTAATGTTTGCTATAATAATTTTAGGTTAAACTAGGTGAGATGTCAATAAATTTAGGTTAGTCAATCAATGTCAACGTCAATGCCAAATAAAATGACAGTTGTTTTTTTTTCCTAAAAAAAAAGGCAATGGTGAGATATTGATGGACTAGACTACTTTTTGGAAAAAAGGAAGATGTGAAGTAGTAAGTAAGATTAGATTTAAGAACGGCAACACCGGAGCCGGAAAGCTCTCTCTGGAAAAAGATGGCAGCCGAGCCATGTCATGTTTGTATTCGGCACATTGCACATCGAATCTGTCAAGTCTAAATAAACTTGAATATGTCGTAAAATACGTCTTTGATTTTCACCTGACAGTCACGTAACGTTCGAGTCCTATTTGACCACGGAAATGATGACAGAAATAATACACAATCCATTACTTTTACACAGAGACAAAAAACTCTAATATTCATAGTTGTGAATATGCAACGAGTACAAACTGCATCAAGACTGAATTACGTTTATGTTGCCTCTTTTCTAAAATGCGCATTACGATTGTTTAATTTGTATCTTTCCTCACTATCTCGCACGTCTCTTTATCGTCCAAGAATAAACTGTTCTGGAAAATTTAAGAGACGTGTTACTGCACACCCGCTATGTCTACAATGCCTCAGTGGCGCAGCGATTAGAGGGTCGCAAAGCGACGGCTGCGCCAGAGGTCCCGGGATCGATCCTCGGGTCGAGCCAAAAAATATATACCTGGGTATTTCTGTTCAGAAATTTTCAGGGCAGCCCGAAGTTTCGAAGTTGGCTTTGTTTCACCCCCGCGCACGTAAAGACGGATTTACGTGCGCCTGATCTCTCACCGATTGTGTCAGATTGCTGTCCCATCGGGCTATAAAGAGTGAAAGGAATAGAGTGTGCACCTGTGTTTGCGCACACACTTGTGCACTATAATATGTCCCACGCAGTCGGTCATTGTTCATATTCATAAAACTCCATATCAGGGAAGATAGTGTGGTGGTTTCCCCCTTGCCTTCCACACCGCAGTTTAAGAGCCGAGGTTTCCCGCCTCCTAATATCCGGTCAAAAGCCCTTCTCGATATTTAATCTTCGGCCTTCTGCCAGTACTGATGCTGCTGCTGCACAGCACCAGGGGAACGCTTAATTGAAATATACTCCAAACAATAGAAAACCGGAGAGGAAAGATGTTTGGACACTTGGTACGGCACGATAGCTTGATAAGGATCATCATGGAGGGAAAGATTGAAGGGAAAAGGAAAAGAGGAAGACCTAGAAGAGCATATATGACCCAAATAAAGGAAAAGATGGACGTCGAGTCGTACCAAGAGGTCAAGGAGATGGCTCTGAATAGAGATAAATGGAGAAAACTCCACCGACAAGAGCATAGCTCTTAAATTAAAAAGAAAGAAGAGTCGGTCATTATGACTGCCCACCGTAGTCGAAATCGGCTAGTTGGGCTATTATATCGACCTCACCTGTAAGTAAGGTCCCCAGTAGACGCGGAGGCCTGCAGCGGCGGGTGCTCCGCCGGCTCGGCGCGCGCGCTCACGGTGTTGCGCCGCGCCAGACGCGACCCCGACTCCGAGGGCGTCGAGTCTGACGTGCTGTCCGCGTATACCTCTTCCGCTGAGTATACACTGTCGAATGAGCTGCCTGTTAAAATAAAGATGTAAGTCAGTAAACTAAGAGTTATAAAAATTGAAGACGACAAAATTAAACGTGTGAGAAACAATCGTAAATAAAAAAAAACAATATAACGCGCTCGTAGCACAGCGATCCAAGATAAAATCTTCCATACGGCAGACAGATTATCCTTTAAACCTGTAGTAGTATATGACTATGACAGGTATGATCTTATTCTCAACGTCGTAGCAGGCGTTCGTAGCGCTGCGACGCATCGTAACAAGGATATAATCACAACGCTGCCAGTTCTGTAGTGTTTCAACCAGCTACAGCCATAATGTACAGCCACCTAGCTCATAATTTCTGATTCTCAGCGTCGTAGCATGTTCTCGTAGCGCTGCGACTAGTTGTGAAACCGTCTTTGCGCTCAATCCCGCCGTAGCAGTCTGTGCTACTAGGTATTAAAAAGTTTTATATAACCACTAACCGTTCTGCTTGAGTTGGTCCTCCGTAGCACGGTATTCTATCGCAGGCGGCTTTTCTATAGGCGCTGGCGGCGGGTTCGGCGCTTCAGGAGTCTGGTTCATCAGGAACTTGAGAGCTTACAATCCGTAGCGCTTACCGTAGACTAACCAGCCGTAGCCAAATAAGGCTACGTAATATTCAGCGTCGTAGCAGACGCACGTAGCGCTGTGACGCGTCGTAGCAAATGGCATAGAGAGAGATCCGTAGCGCTTTAACTTTCTGCAGCCTAATGGAGACCTATTCCTTATACTCTTACCCTCAACGCCCCGCAGCAAGCGCTCGTAGCACTGCGACGCGTCGTAGCACTTAAGTCTCTGTAGTCAACATCAGTTAGGTTTCCACGCATCGTAGCATATAATGCCGCCATAGCAGTCTTGTTACCTAGCTACTATAAAGTTCTACATAACCACTAACCGTTCTGCATGAGTTGGTCCTCCGTAGCACGGTATTCTATCGCAGGTGGCTTTTCAAGAGGTGCGGGCGGGGGGTCCGGCGCCTCAGGAGTCTGGTTCATCAGGAACACGGACTTGAGTATGTTCCGCAGGTCCGCCGCGAAGTTGGTCTGCAGCTGGTCAGCGACGCCCGCGATGCACACGAATAGACGGTGGATGAGATCTTCGCTTGATCTGCGGATATTATGATCGATATGTTGGATTGAAACATAATATCATTGCTTTTTACAAAATCTATTGTGCGGTTATCATGTATACTATAGGTAAAAACTAAGAAATATTTAAATAATAAATAATAATAGTAATAGTCCCCCTAGCCGATTTCGACTACGGTGGCCAGTCACAACGACTAACCGACTGCGCGGAACATATTATAGTGCACAAGTGTGTGCGCAAACACAGGTGCACTCTCTATTCCTTTCACTCTCGTAGCCCGATGGGACAGCAATCTGACACGACCGGAGAGAGATCAGGCGCAGGACCAACGGCTTAACGTGCTTTCCGAGGCACGGGGGTGAAACACCACCAACTTCCAAACTCCGGGCTACCCTGAGAATTTCTGAACAGAAAAATCCAGGTGAATATTTTTTACCCTACCCGGGAATTGAACCCGGGACCTCCGGCGCAGCCGTCGCTTTAAAATGCGACCCTCTTACCGCTGCGCCACCGAGGCAGTGCCTATGCCTAGACTTAATAATTATTATAGGTAATTTTAAGTATGTCGCAACGTTACCATTTTATCCTAGGGAAACTACTCTAACCGTAAGTTGTTGTCAAATAAGATTTGAGGAATCGTCATCATTAGGTAAAGAAATTGTGTTGTAGTGTCTTATTCGGAAATGAGTTTAGTATTCAAACGTTGACTTTAGTTATTAAAACCAAAAAAAAAACGTCTGGTATTCAATGGCGGTGATATATTTTTAGTACATTAAACCGTGATTTTATCGTTCAAATTACAAGTGTTTATTTTAATATTCTATGGGTTTTACTTTTGGCTCTAGCCTATACCTGATGAAGCATAGAGGCATGCATTATACTGCATCGTAACTATAAATAGCCGTCACAACATCATAGTGTACGTACTTGAACTTGCCCCGGGCCTGCTGCCGCGCCTCCAACTCCTGCGCCTGCAGCGCCAGCGCTATCTGTTCGTCGTCCGCGCATTCGGACGCGTCGCATGACGTGCCGCTGAAATAGCGTTTATTCATTTGTAAATATTTTAAAACAGTCAACAATGGCGCAATAACGAAACTCTTTGACAAAATTAAGTATTATGTGTATGATTTTGCCATAATAAATAGGCTGATCATTCCATCCATACCATCGGTTCTGTATTAAACTTCGTCAATTTCACATTTATCGGTTTTGGATATTGGTTACAAAGAAAATCTGCCAAGTGCGAGTCGGACTCGCGCATTGAGGGTTCCGTGCCAACTTTAACTGAGATTGAATACTGGCATCATACGGGATATGGGCACAGAACGCTGTTGATCTGTACAGAAGGCGATCCACAGTAGAGCGTATCGTGTTGATTTTCGTATCTGGTAACCTTCTAGCGCAGTCATGGTATGACACGGCGTAATGGGTTGAGACCTGTATTACTATAGTCCTCCTAGCCGATTTCGACTTCGGTGGCCAGTCACAACGACTAACCGACCGCGCGAGACATATTATAGTGCACAAGTGTGTGCGCAAACACAAGTGCACTCTCTATTGCTCTCACTCTCGTAGCCCGATGGGACAGCAATCTGACACGACCGAAGAGAGATCAGGCGCAGGACCAACGGCGCAACGTGCGCACCGAGGCACGGGGGTGAAACACCACCAACTTCCGAACTCCGGGCTTCCCTGAGAATTTCTGAACAGAAAAACCCAGGTTCAAATTTTTTACCTGACACGGGAATCGAACCCGGGACCTCTGGCGCAGCCGTCGCTTTAAAATGCGAGCCACTAACCGCTGCGCCACCGAGGCAGTCTAAGTCAATGTAGGGCTTTAAAGAAACTCACCTCTCGTCCACAAACCGGTACAGGTTCAGCGTTAGAGGCTGACTCTCCTGCGGCGGCGTCTCCTTCACGAGCACCACCATCCCCGGCGACCACATCTTCTTCTTCTTCTTACTCTTGCTACCTTTCCGTTTCTTCGTCTTGTAAGTACACTGCGAACCCGACGTACTGACGTCCTCTACCACTGCATTCAGTTTCATATCAGACTCTCTCTGCCTCCTCAACTCGGTTATCACCTCGTCTATACTCCTATACTCCTCGTTGTTAGCGTTCGCGCCCCAGTCTTGCAATCTCGTGTGTGAACTCGACCCCTCCTCGTCGCTTAACCTATTAGTTACATCTATACTAGACGACCCCGCCTCGCTCTTATGAGAATCCTCTTCGACATAGCTCAAATTTACCGTATTATTTACATCTGAAAAGGAACTTTCTAGCGTGTTTTTGGTGTCTTTCTCGTCCGGACTCTCTAAAACCCTGTTCTGTTGCATGAACGACTCTTTTATATCCTTACTCTGATCCGTATCGGGAGATCGATCTAAACTCGTGTTTTCTGTACTGACCCCCGAATCGACGGGCGATTCGTGGTCACTTTCGTAACCTAGCATAAACTTAACTCTTTCATCGTCCGCTCTATCTATTGTCATTTTAGCCGAGTGAAAACTCGTATTATCATCAGAGTGTTCGTCGATGAAATTCTGGCGAAACTCCTCGTTAGTTAAAAGTAAAGAACTTAAATTAGCGTTAGCTATAGATATGTTTGTATTTACAATATCCGTGTCAATGTTATCTGGAATAATGAGGGGGAGATCAGAGTTCAATATTGCACCGTTTGCGTCATGGTTTTCGTCCTCTTGGTTGAACACGGCCGAGTTATTATGTGATAATGAGAGAACGACCGGTTCGTGACTAATGGCGTTGGGTATGAGATACCCGTGACTCGTCGAAGGGAGGCAGCTGAGTTGTTCGTTGCGAGGACCAGAGAAACTGAACGGTTCTGTATCGTTTATTAATGTTGGAACATCGTTGGTTGAGAACGAATGTTTTTGATTGTGCTCAATGTCGACGTCACTGGCCATTATTGACGATAGCCGATCGGCTATTTCCGTGACTTGTTCGTTTAGTGACGTGACTAAATCGTGGTCCGGTAGTTGTCTTTCGGTGGATGTTGACGCGGCCGCGTTTATGAGAAGCGGGTCGAACAGCTGTAGCAAACCGTTGGTCGATAGATTCCTTAACGACGACAAATCCATCCTCTCCGGCATAAGGCCGTTCGTCGATAGGTTTCTAAGGGAGGATAGATCACTGTTGCTCGGTTTCCTCGATTTTTCTACGTGGTCTTCACTGTCAGTTGAGAGGGTGTTGCTTGAAGTCAGCTCATCTTTGCTGTGTTTTCCCATCCTATAACAAAATTTCAACGCATAATTAATGAAGGTAGAGCATCATTTAACAGTTTTTCTCACTTCAAAATCCTTAGTTTCCCATACAATTCTCAATTATTGTAACTACGGGTATAGATTTACGATCATAGAAATGCGTTTATCGGTACATCAATGGTGCGGCAACGAGAGTAGCTACATCGAGGCATCCGCACAAGCTTCGAAATTTTGATTTGTTGATCGCGGTTTTTGATGTGTGTAATAAATAAATGATGGGTATGTACAATCTGTGAAACAGCTGACACATTTCTATTTTTATTGTTATTACTTTATATTGTTTATTTACCTGAAAGCTATGTGTATGGTCTTATATTTAAAAAAATAACTATGTACTCTCATACACTGAGTAGTTTTTAAGTTTTAAATTTAGGCGAGAACAACTGCCGACAAACTGCTGTGCAGTTTGGCAGATGTGATTAAAGTGTTTTTTTCTATGTATATTTTGAAAACAATAAATTAAAAAAAAAAAAATAGCGTAAGATAGGGTCATTGAGCTCTAGCTAGACAGTCATGTGTGACGTCACGAAAAAGTTACACAAGTTACGATGATATAAATGCCATGCCGATGATTGACAGCCCATTAACCTACTTTTTATGACGAATTTGACATAAAACATCAATATTAATGTTGCTCCATAACAAGATGAAAATGAGACTATAGATAGGTAAACCGCTTCATTAAGATTTCGCCTGCGGAGCGGCGGGGCGCGAGGGGGGACGATAGCGGGACGCGCGCGGGTGCGGGCGGCGCTCACTGACCGCGCTCTCGCTTCCCCCCGCACCCCGCCGCCCCGCAGGCGAGGTCTCAATTTCGCGGTCTACCTATAGTCAGCTGTAAAAAGTTCACCGACCTCTCCACGTACTCCTCGTAGCGCGCGTCGGCCTGTGCGAGGCGGGCCGCGGGGGAGGGGAGTGCGACAACCGCTTTAGCCCGAAGATGATTGGACAACGAGAGGAGCTATAACGCAGGTAGGGTCATTGACCTCAAGACAGGCAGTCATGATACGTCACGAAAGATAACTCGAGTCGACACATAAATGCGTTTGACAGTCCATTAACCTACTATTTTTGACGATTTCGACATAAAACACCTAGAACTTCACGTAGAAATCCCAATTTTAGCGCTCTTTGTGTTCAAATGTGATAAAAATGAGACTACTTCAGCTGTCAAAAGTTCACCGACCTCTCAACGTACTCCTCGTAGCGCGCGTCGGTCTGCGCGTCGGAGCTGGCGCGCGAGGCGGGGCGCGGGGGCGGGGAGTGCGACAGCCGCCGCAGCCCGTCGATGATGGGGGCGATGACCTCGATGTTGTCGGGCAGGTAGTCGCCTTCCGATATCACCGGTTCGCTTGAGCTGGAAGATTGGGTGTTACGTGAATTTTATTTTTGCTGTTATATTGTTTATTGTCATTACACAAACGTAATACATCATACAGTGGACGATAATTCTTTTTTCATCTCTCCTGTTCGGAAAATAGCACTTTCCTGTGTAGAAAGCCGGGTGGAAAATAGCTTATCCATCCCTAGGGTGGAAAGTAATTTAGTTTTAATTGGCATAGTATAGAGTCAAGGCATGCAGTCAAAGCTTGGATCAAAGATAATTGAGTCACATCATATTATAAAAATAAAAAACATTTTTGCTTAGCTATACATTGAAAAACATGTTTATTATGATCATTGATATAAAAAATATTCAATTAATTCAATATATAATTAAAATATACATTAACTAATCTGTGATTAAAATATTCGGCTTCCCGCCATAATACCATGATGACACTTTTTTTTACATTGTCAATGTCATTTTTTCTTTTTGAACTCTATGCCTACTTTTTTAAATTTTGACAATTATTATCTGTGGGGAAAATTCGATCGATATTTTTTACAAGGATTTTAATTATTTTGTATCGTCTGCTTTTTGTACTGTTTTCATGTATTCGTGTCGTTATTCTTTCTAATCATGTTAGATGTTTGGAGAACTGTAAATTAACTGTCTTTTTGTGCAAAAACTTGAGTTTTCCTTCTCGCCGTACTACATAATACTTGACCATGACATCTACAACCACTATTGTAAATTTAATGTTTTTTCTCACAGTCGAAATGAAAAATAGTATGTTTAACTCGGGTGAAAGAACCATTTCACTCTCGAGTTATTGGCGCTCTCACTTCGTTCGAGCGCCAGAAACATCTCGAGTGAAATGGGTCGCTTTCTCCCCTTGTATAACAATCTACTATAGTTGTCAGCCGCACGGGGTGCCTCTTAGGTACATGACAAATTGATTTTTATATTTGTCGCAGCTAGCAACACTAAACGGAACGCCAGCGCGCCCTCTAGCGGTGTTTCACGTCAAACAAGGTTTTGGCGCGCTCGGCAGAGTCGTGGCGGTCAGCGACGCTTCATCGGAGCTCACTTTCGGTCGAGTCGTCGTGCTGTGAGGATCTACGTCACGGAACTGCCCTGCGTTACGTTTAGTGTACCTAGTGCCTACCTAAATTAGAATCAATAACGGCTGTTTGTGAAGTCTGCAATAAAGTTTGATTAATCATCACGTCTATCTATTTGCACGATCGCCTATTTTGCCCACATGATGTCTGATGGTTCGGTACTTAGAAATCCGTGACGATCCGACATCAGAAGTGGGATTCGCCGTAACGCCCCACGTGAAAAGAAAGTGGATACATCAAGGGACAGTGCGAAAATCAAACGCGTACAACCGAAAGCGACGCGAGTGACGAAAGTACCGGCCAAGTGTGTATCGAACTCACGTACAATGGAGAATAATCGTGATTGTGTTCTGTTGCATTTTCTGGAATGACATGGACCCTCTTTCAAGGAGCATTTTTGTCAAGTGCGTCAGCAGTGAATAGCTAAAGAAGAAACAAGAAGCTTTAAGTGAAGTGATTTCACCAGAAGATACCTAACTCGACCCAGTGTTGCAGCCTGCCTGAAAATCTGGCCTAGTCGTCTACTTCTACGGTTGCGGACCAAGTCCAGTTGTCCGGAGCGGAGTGGGAAAGAAGCGAGCCTGCAGCACTTTTCGTGGAGCCAGCCAGGCAGAAGCGCGTCGATGTGTGCGTCGTCAACGCACGCACTGCTGGATCTTTATGTTATATCCGGTGAGCAGTTTTCATTTTATTGTTACTTGGTGACTGAAAGTTCATTGGTTAGTTAAAAGGTCAATTGCAACTAGATTTCACGAAAAATTCATTGATTCCAATTTGCAATTTATGTTAACTGGTAAAGTTGATAGCATACGTTTTGAAATTATTTTGAACGTTTTGCCTTATTTAGTACTGTCTGCTTAGCAAAAAAAAAGGTCGTCCTTTGGCTCCCGGTCTAGTCGTTAATATGTCATCAAGTAAGTTAAGATTTTTAGAAGTTCTTGTAATGCATTGCAAATCACAGTATTGATATCAGTTTCAATGATGCCGATATCTCTCATAATTTAAAGCCTTTATTTACTACCTGATATTTTAACATTGTTTACTAGCGGTGTAGATAGCGAATAGTGAAGTAGAAAAGGACATTGACCACTATTGGAACCTAACGATTGACTAAATTTTGGTGTAATGTCGTCAGTCGGGATTAGTCGTTTAGTCGATGTAGCGATACTGTGAGCCTCAATGCGTTGTAGCAACGCTGTTTAGTGAGTCAAGTCAAGTCGTTGGTGCGACTGTGAGTGCTTTTTTTAGTGATAGGTACCCATTCTTTTGTTGTGGCAAAAAACTAGACTGAGACTAATGTCTTTGTGATGAATGTTGATGTATCCGATGTGTAAACTAATGCCACCTTAAGATTTAACAATAAATTGTGCTATTTAGATCAGGGAAGACAGAGCGAAAACCTGTTTACTGTGCGATGCTGTATGTCTTTTCAGGTAATCCGGTATCAAAATGAGATTCAAGGCATGCGATACGCGGGCAGTTCTGTCAACGAAGTTTTCATCGACGTCGCAAATCAAGTGCCATGTGGTTGGCAAACTCGGACACCAGCAAGCGGGGAAACCAACATCGCCGACTACTACGAGCGTCCATCAAAACCAGAAACTCGGCGGCAGCATTTGTGGCGCACGCGGCTACATCGCCAGCCGCTGCGGCGCCGGCGGGTTCGCACTGCGGGCCTCGGCGGAGAAACGAGTCAACGTGTGTGAGATGCCATCCCCGTCCGGATCATTAAATCATTTGGTGAGCATTGTCCTTTTTGATTCTAGTGTCCAATGTTCGTTTTAAAGAAAGCTTTAAACTCTAAGCGCACTTACAAGTACGCACATGATCGTTTAAAACGGATGCCGGAGGGTCATGTACCAATCGAGAGTGAGTGTGAAGTTCACAGTGATAGAGACTAATTATTATTTTTTTGTTTCATAAGTTATGTTTAAAGATTCTCGAGTAGGTCTCAGGAACCGTAATTAATGTCGACCGTACCAGTAGTTATTACGTAGTCGTAGCCTAGTAGAAATCGGTGTCTGCTCTATATGAGTAGTCCGTGGGTAGGCGGTGGGCGGCAGTTCTGGGTGGTGCAGTCGGATCTTGCCTTGTAGCGAAGATCATAGATCGGAGACTGTACCAGAATGTCGTAGCCGTAGCCTAGTAGAAATCGGTGTCTGCTCTATATGAGTAGTCCGTGGGTAGGCGGTGGGCGGCAGTTCTGGGTGGTGCAGTCGGATCTTGCCTTGTAGCGAAGATCATAGAATCAAAGGTAGACTGTGGCTTTCCGTGGGGAAGAATGGTTACTGATGATTGTGTTTGAGCTATTGTGATAGCTGGTGATCGCGAATGTGCAACCTGGTGCTTAAAAATGGATGGTTTTAATGTGGTTTTTAATCTTAATGAATCTCAATGGTGCTTGGACTTGGTGGTTTAGCTTTTGTAAAAACTTCTAAGGCTATCTGATTTGACATTTTGTTAGATTTGAGAACTTAATATGATGCATACCGAAGGTTTTATTCTTGGGAGGAAATACTTCAAAAGTAGGGTCAAAGGCAGGATTGGCCGAACGGAAACTGTGCTGGTTTTTCTTCTTGTTACAGATTAACACACGAGGACGTGTGTCTCTCAGGATGGCCGTGTCGCAGCTAGCAACACTAAACGGAACGCCAGCGCGCCCTCTAGCGGTGTTTCACGTCAAACAAGGTTTTGGCGCGCTCGGCAGAGTCGTGGCGGTCAGCGACGCTTCATCGGAGCTCACTTTCGGTCGAGTCGTCGTGCTGTGAGGATCTACGTCACGGAACTGCCCTGCGTTACGTTTAGTGTACCTAGTGCCTACCTAAATTAGAATCAATAACGGCTGTTTGTGAAGTCTGCAATAAAGTTTGATTAATCATCACGTCTATCTATTTGCACGATCGCCTATTTTGCCCACATGATGTCTGATGGTTCGGTACTTAGAAATCCGTGACGATCCGACATATTTAATTTGATCTGTATGTTCTTGATAATGATTTAATTTGATTTGTTTTTCGTGTTAATTTAATTTTATTTAATATAATTTAATACACATGTAGCTTAGTAGTTTTTAAGCGCTATTGTAATACTAACCCATGGATTTTTGTTGTCCGAAATAAAATGAGTTTGAATTTGAAAATTTGAATAATAATAATAATTTCAACTTGTAAAAAGCAACTGTGTCAGACAAGGAACCCTGTGTCTTACGCTATCCGGGAGCATGCCTATACCACTCAGCCACTAAAATATTAGCAAGCCTGTTTAATTTTGCAAGTGTTTTCTTTCAGCGTATTTACTGATACTACAACACAAGTTCATATTTAGGCTTTACTCGAGTAAAGCCGATTGGTTAGATCGGTCGTACTGCAAAGAGAGACAAAGATCGAGAAATTGTATACGCAAACGGCAAAGTGGTATGTGGTTCTCAACATTGATTGATAAATCAAAAAGCCCTCGAAATGTCAATTCCTAGCTGTCTAGCCAAGGCCAAGTATGGTAGTCCGATAAAGATGACATGGATATCACTATGGATACCGAGAAGCTACTTAAGAGCTTTTAAGAAGGATCTAAGACATACATTTCTTCTTTTAAAGAAACTCAAAAGATTAAATTAATTATATTATATTATATATTCGGTATACAGACAGGATACAGTCGTCGCATACTATAATTATTGCCATAAACTATTATGACTGGACCGTAGCCCATAGATAGTATACACAACATGCTTGGTAAGCTAATGTATGCTACTAGGACATAAAAACTTTTACAAATTAAAAATTAAATTCAACACAATAAGAAGAAAAAAATAATAATTAAATTGTATATATTTATGTTACGGCGAGATCACTTCTGCCTTAAGAGTATTGGATATGGCTTTTTTATATTGAGAAAAGTTACTATTGAAAATATCTATTTCTTTGCTACTGCGGGACAGCTAACTACAAGATAAATACAAAAACAATGTATAAACGTCAGAATGTATGAAGTTATAATTACCATTGTGTATAAAGTTCTTTACAGTGCGCATGATCCGCGTAGAACCGAGACACGAACTCGCCGATATCCGGGTACGCACAGTCCCCGTCTGCGTCTTCCGCTGAAAACAAAAAAAAAGGGTTAATTCAATCACTTTAATTTTATTTGTGCACAGTTCTAACAATAGGAATAACCACCCAAGCGATCGAAATATTGAAAAGTTTTACAACATTATCGAGAAATAATCCAATTGGCTCAGTAACAAACTCGCCAAGCACCCATCGATGAAAATTTGACGACTCGATTGGTGCAGTGGTTAGCGCTCCTAACTACTAAACCAGCGGTTACGGGTTCGAATCCCGCAAGGGGCAAATGTTTGTGTGATGAGCACGAACATTAGTACCTCAGTCATGAATGTTATATGAATTTATCCTTAATTTATCATTAATAATTGTTGTCTGGTACTACACACGGAAGAAAATTCATAACTTTGAAACGTCAGATTGGTGTGTTGTCTGGCACATATTTATTTATTTACATATGCATTTTCAAGCAACTTTCAACCCACGCTTTCTTATCTTGGGGGTGACACATGTTACGTTTCCCACTGTCAGCTCACAGATAAATAATATATCCATTTTCAAGCATACCCTCAGCTTGGCCAGGCAAGGGGATGCATTCTCTTCTCTATAATGGAGGGGGTCTAAACCCACTAAAATGGCCAATATTTATTAACCAACCTCCGGTAAGGTCGAACGCTGACAAGTTGGATATGTCTTCATTGGTGCACAGCAGCCTCTCCAACGCCATCAGCTCCCGCCGGTCCAGCGTCCACAGCAACGAGCGGATCTTGTGGAGCAACGTGCGAAAAGGACGGAACATGTCTGACATCTCCTCTGGAAATAAGATAATATTACTGTCAGTGCCAAAAAAAAACCGATTAAGTGCGTGTCGGACCCGCGCACTGAGGGTTCCGTGCCACCCTTAACTGAATTCAGGGTCCACATACTTTCACTTAACGAAAACATCACAATATATTGTGACGGCAAAAATAACTTTGTTTTTCATAGTGTTTGTATGAAAGACAAAGTTATATTTGCGGTTGATAAAAATGTGCAATATCTCAAAAACTACTGGTTCGATCTCCTTCAAACCAATTTTCGTTGCAAGTTTTTGTCTGTCTGTCTGTCTGTCCGTCCGTATGTCACAGCTTTATTCTGAAACTATAAGCATCACATAGCTGAAACTTGGTAGGTAGGTGTATTTTGTTCACCGCTTTCCGATTCAGATACAAAAAGTAAGAAAAAAATATATTTAAGGGCGGCTCCCATACATGAAACTAAAACCTAAAAATTTTTTTTTACTCAAACCTATGCGTGTGGGGTATGGATAGGTCTTTTAAAATGATGTTGAGGTTTCTAAAACCATTTTTTCTAAAAGTGTAAGGTTTGAGATATAGACGCTTCCAAAGTGGTAAAATGGGCGTCCCCCCCCCCCCCATCTAACTTTTGGACTAAGAAAGTGAAAATTTTGAAAAAAATATATGTTGTAGATCTCAACAAAAACTTGCAACGAAAATTGGTTTGAAGGAGATCGAACCAGTAGTTTTTGAGATATTGCACATTTTTATCAACCGCAAATATAACTTAACTTGTCTTTCATACAAACACTATGAAAAACAAAGTAATATTTGCTGTCGCAATATATTGTGATGTTTTCGTTAAATGAAAGTAAGTGGACCCTGAATTCAGTTAAGGGTGGCACGGAACCCTCAGTGCACGGGTCCGACACGCACTTAACCGGTTTTTTTTTTGTCTAAAGGCTTGATTAGTTAAAAATTGACGAAATTTCAAAGATATTTTTTTAGTCAAAAAAGTGAATGTTTAGGTTCTTATATTTTCTGAAAAATACAATATTTAAAAAAAATAAAAACGTACGAGTATAGTTTTTTAAAATATTTCTAACATGTAAAAAAATTGACAAAATCAGACAACGTTTATGGGGCGGAAAACGTTTTCTCTTTTTGTATGGAAGCTTGCACGCACACGATCCTCTTAACGCTAAAATCAGAGTCAAAAGTCAGAGTGAAGAGGCTTCCTATGGGTGAGCTCGCTCCATAGTCGTCTCTGTCCAAAGGGTGAAGATATAAAGAGGTGTGTACCCGGTACCGATTAGTGATGTGCGGAGTCGACTATTTCATGGAATAGGAATATTTTATAGTGTTCCGACTCGAGTCCTACTTTAAAGCTTAATTTAAACGATATTTAACGACGCCTGGTCTAGTCTGGAGTCAAGGGCGAACCTATTTCATATAAAAAAAGTTTAATTTTGTACACTGTACAATACTCTTATCATATACCTCTCACTCATATATCATTGAGTGAGTGAGAAAGATAGCTATTTGTTATGGATAGGATCTTATTTACATCCATTTGTTAAAATATAGTCATGAACACGTAACGCATACTACAACACCGGTAGTTCATCATCTTCCTTTTTGTGTCAACTTCCTCAATATTTAAATCATAAACGACAAAACAAGGACAACAACATTTCATCATTTAACCGTAACTTGTTAGCTTTTTTACTATTTCGACTGACTATTAATTTTTTTTTGTATAGTTTGGTTTAATATACTACCGCCCGAGGTATGTAAACAAGTCTATACATATATCTACGGTCGCTTGTGCATTTTAACTAACGCTCGCCCCCAACCTTTTGTAAAATAATAATAATTGAATGTAATTTTAGTTTTTCTTACCTTAGGGTGGTGGCTAGCTTATCTGCGAATACTAGCTCGCGTAGTCAATAACCATCAAGGGAGATCGTGGCCAAATGTCTGACTTTCCATTAAAAAAAAGTACTGAAAAGTATTTACCTGGTGGTTTGTCTATGCTAAGTGGCCCACTGGAGTAGATGAGGAGTCCACTGACGATCGCCAACCGAGGAACGGCGAACATGAGTGCTGGGTCGTAGGAATCCACCTGAAAAACATAGCCATCAATGAATAAACCACATTTTACTAGGTAAGAATTCGTAACTTAATCCATCAACAAATCACTGTTGCTTATAGAATTTCATAGCATATTGGCAAAAAACGGATCTTTTCTTCATATTCTGTCTGTCAGTATGTCACAGACACCTTTTCGGCAAAAAAAATTGTCTAGACAATTATTTCTTGCCAGTGGAAAGGAAGCCCACCCACCCTCTGTTTGGTAAGACGAGGTTCCTGTTTACTCGCCGTCCTTATCACTACATCGGGCAGGTCAGGTGTGTGATAAAGATAGATAGACAGACAAGCTTCTTCAAGGTATTATTGAAAGTAGTGGTTCGGTACCTGTTCCTGAGTCAAGAGGTTCTGCTTCAGCACCCTTCAAAGACTCTCTGAGAGCAGCACGCATATGATCTGCTGAACTTCGAACTCGTGGGGTATCTTGCACATTCACAACAGCTCACACTTGGTGAAGCTTCCATAATACTACAATGGTTCTCACCTGTTCCTGAGTCAAGAGGTTCTGTTTGAGCGCTCTTTGAAGACTCTCTGAGAACAGCACGCAGATTAGCTGCTGAGCTGATCTCGTAGGGTATCTTGCACATTTACAACAGCTCAAATTTAGTGAAGCTTCCATGTTACTACAATAGTCCTTACCTGTTCCTGAGTCAAGAGGTTCTGCTTGAGCGCCCTTCGAAGACTTTCTGAGAACAGCACGCATATGAGCTGCTGAGCTTCAAACTCGTGAGGGGTCTTGACGTTCACCATAGCGCTCACATAGTACAGCTCAAACTCGGCAAACAGTCTGAAAGGTAGTATTTTTATGATCAATCATAAGGTATAAAGGTCATAACGTTAAAAAAATACTGTATTTGTACGAGGTTAATTCATTATTGATGACTTTGATATTACTTACACTACACCTAGACCGTAACATAAGATACGTAGTTATGACCAAACCAATAAGAGACTGCAGACTTATAAGGTTGGATGAATTGACAGCACGAGGCATTATAAACAACTGAAAAAAATGTTATTAAACCGTCAGTAAAGAAGGCGAGTCACAATTTTAATCTGAGCCAATCTTGACCAATAAATGAATAATGAATTCGACGTTTTTAATGTTCAATTTTATTGAATAATTTGGTAATAATAGATAATTGACTAATGCCTACAGTAGACCAATGAAAATTTAGAAGCATCTTGGGGTCAGTAGCAAGCAACTGCCTTGTCTGCGGTTATCAACCTAACATTGCTATAAAGCAGCGTGGACACGGAAAAACATTTTGCACTTCTTAAGCCTTGTCATCGCCGCATTAGAACCGTACATAAATTGGCGAGAAACAGTTTTACATGGCTTCTTATATTACTACCTAGGCCTGGCTGCGCGTCAGCAAAATCAGCAGCTGGAGTGACCGGGTGGTCTCCAGACTGCGAGTCAGCAAAAGTCAGCAGTTGACGGACAGACAGCAGCGACCGGACGGTCTCGAGGCTGCGAGTCACTGCCTTGGCAGCCGCCAGCAGACACCCACCTGTCGAATATCCTCAGGCTCTCGTGCAGCATGTCGTCGTGCTGCGAGAGCGCGAGCGCCCGCGGCCTGAGGCACTGCTCGCGCAGCAGCGACCGGACTGTCTCGAGGCTGCGAGTCAGCGCCTTGGCTAAAGGGCGCATAGCAGCCGATTCCTCTTCGCGGTTCATTATGGAAGAGCCCGCTGCTAGGCACTGGAAATTTAAAAAAGTGCGCTATTAGTATATTACTTTTAAAGACAGATCTTATCAATAACTTGTTATGACATTACTCCGTGCATCATTACTTTCGTAACTAGATGGTGAGGTAATATTTATTAAAGCGATAATAATATCTTGTTCTAAAGACAGACACCTCGCCACTCGCTGGTCATTCAAATATATGGTTCATATTTAGATAGATACCATCAGATGGCTATCGCCGCAAAGGCGAGCCCAAAAAGGAATGGTGTTACGACTTGGTCAGTTTTGCGAGAGATTGGGATTCGTAAGCAAAATGACAGAGATAGGTAGATGAGTTTGGGAAAGGCCTTTTCCCAGCAGCACTCTAACGAGGTTAAGTAAGAAAGTCACCTCAGCGCCAAACCACAGCTGCCCAGCCAAGTTGTCCTGCAGCACGTCCTCAGGAAACTTCACTCGAAACCCCCTCGCTACTCGCTCGTCGCCTAATATCTGGTCCATGATCTGGCTCGTGATGTTCAGCACTCGGTCCTGGAAACAAAGAGGTTACTAATGAGGTTTGAGACAAGTAAGAGTAACTGTCTGAGGTAACAAAAATACCAATATTCCTAGGGCCCAACCGTAGCGTGAGCTAGTGTGGTAACTAGAATAATGGTTAGATTCTATACTATGTTAAATACTTATTTACAAAGGACCACTTACACATGATGATTTAAACCAGGATTACTTTCAATCGACAACGTTCATGGAACAGACGCCACGTGACGAGACCATCACGTGTATCGGTTACGAAAGTAAATAAGTCTATAGGTTATTCACTAGTTCAAACAGTGGTTATGTATTTGCTTCCAAAATAGTTAATTTAGGTGTAACGTGTGTCGTGCCGGTCGGACGGTTACGGGTGTTCGTTTAGCGTTATGCAGTGGCGTTACTAACACAAAGACTGGTTAGTTCCGGGCTATCCTAACTTGCTTTGTTTTCTATGACTAATACTGATACTGTTGGTGGTGTTTTAGTTGATTGTTTACTTAAAGACAGGAGCATCCTCTCAAATAACAGCTGTGCTCATCAAAAACTGCCGTGGTTGACTTCTGAAAGGTTTTTTACGCTCTGCTGCACTTGCAAGAGTCAAATGGCCGATAAACTTGATATGGAAACACTCAATTTAAATATAAGGATATAGAATCTACAAGTTTATAGAATGGGACTGGGATTCTAACGACAATATATTTTGTTGCTTTTATCAAAACGTGCAGTTGCAATGTTTATATCAACAAATAGCCGAATAGCTTGCTTCACTTGCCGAATTTAACACGTTTCGGGACACTATTCCAGACACCATAGATGTTTTATTGTTTTCACGCCTGTAGGCGGTCACTGTCCCGAAACGTGTTAAATATGAAATAGCCCCGAAACTTTGGTTTAGTATAAAATGCTCTCACACTAAAGACGTTTTGTCACCGCATAGATGAAAATTATTCAAATAAATAATGAAAATCATTCACCACCATCTTAATAAACTAGATACGCATGCATTGATAGATTGCAGCAATCAATCAAATCAACATGTGTACAAATACAATCTAGTACTGTAACAATGTCGTAGGTTTATCATATCACTCGCGTTACGCATCGCATACTTGGAATGCAACTGTGGTCAAACCACGCCTTTATAATAAACTTGATATACGCTTGTTAGATTGAAGTTAGTTGAGTTATGATATGAGTGAGCTCGTACAACTATGGGAAATTATGCAGTACAACATAGTACATAGGTCCATACTGCCAAGAATGTTAGCCTACTCTATAACTTTAATTTTAATATCTTAGGCCCCGCTCTGCATTTTGCACATTATTTTTAGCCCCCGACGCAAAAAGAGCGGAGTTGAACGTGTCTTTCTGTGTGTAGTATTAGCACCTCAGTCTTTTTTGTGTCATAGATTATTTTATACCGAATGTTCTTAGCCACCATGTAGTCTCTAAAGCCGTTTTTAATTTGCAATAGGGGTTTTAATTTAACTCAATAATTATTTCTTATATTGCCCGTAGTATAGGAAGGTTATAAACATATTCCATCAAGGTTCAAGAACGCTGTCACTCTGTATGGTTTTATGTTTTTATGATTATGTGATGAAATCAGCGTGACGCAATTTCCACCTAACTATGAATGGCATTGGCATCTAAATCTCGTTTGTACCAGTGTATGGCGGATCAGTAACCGTGTAAGGTGTTAATTCATTAGCATTTGTTGTAAAGCAACTGTATTTTTCTGACACACAAACTCAAAAGTAGGTAAGATTTAACTTTAAAAGTAACAAAAACAAACGTACTATTATTACGGCAATCCATGCCTTACGATCTTTATTTGATAAGTTTGGATAGTTCACGAAAAAATACCATTTTTTAGGGTTCCGTAGCCGAATGGCAAAAAACGGAACCCTTATAGTTTCGTCAAGTCTGTCTGTCTGTCTGTCTGTCTGTCTGTCTGTCTGTCTGTCTGTCTGTCTGTCCGTCCGTATGTCACAGCCACTTTATTCTGAAACTATAAGCATCACACAGCTGAAACTTGGTAGGTAGGTGTATTTTGTTCACCGCTTTCCGATTCAGATACAAAAAGTAAGAAAAAATAATATTTAAGGGGGGGCTCCCATACATGAAACTAAAACCTAAAATTTTTTTTTACTTAAACCTATGCGTGTGGGGTGTCTATGGATAGGTCTTTTAAAATGATGTTGAGGTTTTTAAAACCATTTTTTCTGAAAGTGTAAGGTTTGAGATATAGACGCTTCCAAAGTGGTAAAATGGGCGTCCCCCCCCATCTAACTTTTGAACTAAGAAAGTGAAAATTTTGAAAAAATATATGATGTAGATCTCAACAAAAACTTGCAACGAAAATTGGTTTGAAGGAGATCGAACAAGTAGTTTTTGAGATATTGCACATTTTTATCAACCGCAAATATAACTTTGTTCTTCATACAAACACTATGAAAAACAAAGTTATTTTTGCTGTCGCAATATATTGTGATGTTTTCGTTAAGTGAAAGTAAGTAAACCCTGAATTTAGTTAAGGGTGGCACGGAACCCTCAGTGCGCGGGTCCGACACGCACTTAACCGGTTTTTTTAAATTAATCTACGATTTTTTGTGTGGATCAAATAAACATTTTCTTTAAGAAGTATAAGCGTAAATTTTGGATAACTGTACATGACTGAAGCGCTATTTGAGGCTACTTGAGTAGCCGTACCAGACGCATAATGTCTTTTCGTCAGACAGACAGACAACCAATCAGTGATCATTAGTCTATCATCAGTCCCACAGTCATTACTTAATGTCTATTGTTATGGCAATATAATAATGTAACGGTACGCCCCCTTATCGTAAGCCTTCATAGCAGATTTATGAAATATGAGTGTCAAATTAGCAGGGCAATTCAGAAGTACTATATATCTTCTGTGCTTCTCAGGGCAGTTAAAGCGAGGATATTCCTGCTATAAGAGCTTCTGGTTGACTGTTGCATTTAAATGTACATATTTTTAAAGATTTAAGAGCTATTTTCATTAATTCGGCGAGACGGCAGATCCGTAATGTCTGATGGATGAGGGATCAGGCGCAGGACCAACTACTTAACGTGCTATCCGAGGCCCGGGGTGTCATCATCACCAACGTCCTGACTCCAAGCCGTTACCGAGTCTTTTCAAGACAGAGAAAACCAGAAACAAATTTCGGCCCGACCCGGGATTCGTACCCGGGACCTCTTGGGTAGTGACCAGCCAACTAACCACTACACCTACGAGGCAGTCAGTAGAAGGTAAATAATAGGAATTGAAAAGGAAACACCAGCTAAAGCAGGCAATAGTAAAAAATGGTTCGAAAATTGACACTTCGTACAAACAATCAAACGGTTAACCAACGACGTGACATACGGTACATTGTGTTTTGTGACACGGTCCCGTTTCATACGATGACTTTACGATTCAATCGCTGTAGGTTGATTAATGTTTGTGTAGGGCAGAACGATTAGCCTAAAAACCTCACTCGATTTGAAGCGCGGAAACGCGTGTTTTGCTGATAAAGGTACATCCACACAGAGGTGAGGATTAACTAACATGCAATTTCATTTACTTTGATTTTGCACTAATTAAACATCATAAGCCAAAAACTTATTTTGGCCTTCGCCGCAGACAGATGAAAAATCTAGTTTTTTCAATATTTTTGTTTTATTGTCTGTTGTCGGAATAGAAATATTTAATAATTATATATTCTTTGATACTACATAGTTATGCAAAATAATTAGGTTAATGGGCGAATGCTTCAAGTGTGGTCTTACCTTAACACTAATTTGGCCATCGATTAAAAGTTACTTAACAGAATACCAAGAGCATGATAACATGAGGTAATATTGTGTCTTATGTGTATGACACATAGGTGTATTATATGTAATTGTGTTCGTAAGTAAAACATGCGCCACGTGTTTCGTGCCAATGAAGGTGCCTCACTTACAACATCTTATTTTTGGAAAGCCAGAGATCTCGTTTATAGAACCATATTTACCATAAAAAGACCCGAATCAAAAAAAGTGCGTCCGTGCGTTTTGAGTTTGCTCTCTCCCCTCTCATCGCAGCGTAATGTTTTATAGTCCAAAGCCTTTCCCGATAAATAAGCATCAAACACAAAAAAAGCGGTTCCGTAGTTTTTTTTTTAATTAATGATCAGGCATTTGACCACGACCAATCCTGGTTACTGAGATTAGCGCTTTCAAACAAACAAACTTTTCAGCTTCATAATCTATAATACAAAAATGAATTGCAAAATGTGTTGGTAAGCGCATAACTCAACAACGCCTGGACCAATTTGGCCAATTCTTTTTTTTTATTGTTTGTTTAAGTTCAAGGATGGTTTTTACGAGAAAGAATCAAATAATTGCCGGAAAAACCCTATGATATGGTTCAGGCTTTATGCACCACGCATATGTATTTGTGAAGATTCCCAGAAGAAAGGTGAAGAGGGTGTAATTAAAGAAAAATGCCTAAGCCGCCTATTATCAAGGTCTCCTCATGGTCTACTTATGTTATTGTTTAATTCTGAGAAGGCTAGTATCGTATCATGAATGGTTTAGTATTTAAGTTTGTCGCTAAACCGTTACGATTACGCATCGAAAAGAAATGTAGAATAATACAATAGGTTGTTTTTGTATGTATAGTGAGGAAGTGACTCGACGTTCTTTGTTTTAGAGGTAGATACGTAATATTAGTATATCAACCTAAGGGTAGCCTTACGATTTGTTACGACCTATTCACAAGTGTCATGTTAAGTCTCGTTAAATTAAGGCCCACTAGCGCTAGGTATCCAGAGTTATCACTTATCTATCATATTATCAAAATAAGTAAAATTGTAGTCAGTTTTTTTTTCTTTGCTTGTCGAATATTTATTTTTATTTAAAAACTTTATTGCACAAATAAAAGTGTACAAAAGGTGGACTTAGTGCTAAAAGCATTCTCTTCCAGTCATACCTTTAGGTCATGCAGAGAGATTGTGAATATTGTAAACAATCTTTTTATAACTGATTAAAATAATATCAGTGAATAAAATTAATCAAATATTTGATTTTAAAAGATCTCAGTGTTTAACGTTGAATTACGTACGTAGGATGGGATTTTTATGATTATCATATTTCAAAATCAATCATTTCATTTAAAAGGAATGTCAAGATTGTTTACATTTTTCGACTAACAAAGAAAACCGGACTTTACGTCACTGATTGCCATGGCACTGTATTAATAAATGACAATGCGGTCGTATTGGTTTCTTATCTTTCAATTAATTTTGACCTTATTGATAAAGGCCCTCGCGTGGGCGTAGTGTGGTTCGGCCCGATATTGTGATATTTGTTTATGTTTGATTTATTTGCGTGACTGAACTACGCTTATGTCTCGGTTAATGACGATGTAAGAAGAGATTTATTTAGTTATTGTTCTATTCGGAGCGAAGACAAATCGTACAAAATTTAAATCGGCTCAGTAGTCGTTCTACAGTTTATAAATGGTGTAAGTAAAATTTTTTCTGTAAATAGATTTAATTTATTTATTTTTAGCTATCCTCTTCGACTGCATCTGCGCGTTCTGAGTTTGCCTCTCCTCCCTTCGCAACGTGATGTTTAATAAACTAAAGCTTTTCCCATTCTAAACACATATTATTATTATTTTATCGGTCCAGGGTGGGTATCGGTAAAGAGACTTCTTCTTTTAGCCCAAAACCCTTGTCTATAGATTTTGACAAAAGCTAAGTGCGTGAAACCTGCGCGCTGCGTAGCCCCATTGTGGCCTAACCAGCTAAACAACATAGCTGTATTGAATAATGGACTTTCTATAAGGAAAGGCGACGATGTCCGGATCTAGACTAGACCGTGCCAGAGTAAAGAAAGTGTGCGGCTGGCCGAACGCACATAGAGTAACCTACATCTTCAGACAAGAAGGGAATGAGTAAGATACTTCCAGAGATATACAAACTCAGCAACGGGTCTGTTTGTCTCATGGTCCGAATCGATCCATTTCAAAACTGCAGTGCGAATTAGTTCCAATGTTACTACTATTCTAAAACAGCACTTGGGGATTAGCACCGCGGTCCGAAAACCCCCGTGGTGCGAAACGCATCAATACGGAATACGGAAACTTTATTGTCCGGTGAATTAGAAGATAAGTGGTCGATCAAACTATAGTAGTTTATTTTAACGAGATAAATCACCAAATATGGTATTTTTACATGCACGGAAACAAGAATGAAATACAGAAGAGCGTTGTCCTACTCATTTATCGCTACATGATCGAGCTTTTAAAATTCGATACATAGAAGGCTTTAGAATTCTAAGGTACTGCACACCATGTTTTCACGGCTATTCTTTAAACATATCTTTCAGTACGACGTATAAATATATGTTAAAATATAATACGTGTAATTTGTATACTTACTAGTCGGTAATTTTTGAATAGTTTGTACATAATAATTTCAGCGGAGACTATTTTTTGTTTCGTACTTTATAGAGCGTCTTTTTATATTTAATAACCCAGTCACACTCACACGTAATTTCGGAAGGCATGATCTTGATCATACCTCGTTCAGAAAAACAAAGTCATGTTGAGAAAAGCATCATTTGCTGTTGGTGCAGTCGCCAAAAATAAATAATTATTTGTAGCTTTGATTTTACCCAACCACATATTGATATTGCCGATTTCCATATCTCCAGCGAATTTCATCGATAGCTTCTTTTATTGTTATGTATTCTATTTCTATCAATGCCGGTCCTGAGATTTCAGGCACCGACACGCAATAGGTTAAATTACATGTTTCAACCAAATGCTCAAATTGCATCAAGCATTGAGTTTTATGTGTGAAACATCTTTAGTGCAGTGCATCTCAAATAGATGGTTCAATTTACTTAATGAATTGAAATAAAGCACCTACTTTCAATCTTCTGTATAATAAAAAAAACTGTGAATCAAAAATAATGACACTGAAGCATCAAACACAAATATGGTACACTGATTTATGTAGATATATTATAAAATTGAGATGATGAAAAAGGCCAAGTTATCAAGGTTCTACTCTTTCGCCATCCCGTCTCACTTTAGCATTACAATTAAATATCATATTTTAACCATGACGTTTCTCAACCCTGTCCTTCAATTGTGGTATCTGTGGCCAGTGTACGGAAAATAATGAAACTATAACAAAAAATAAAGCTAGCTATAGCAGAAAAAGACATCTCAAGATGCACACATTATTATTTGACAAGAGATGTCTATTTTATTATGCACAATGTTCTACTTACTTATAAAAGAACAATATACAATTCCCATGGAGAATTATGAACGTCTAGTGCTGAGACTTGAACGTACGACCTTGCAGTATCAATTGCAAAACAATGCGTTTCTAAGGTCATATCCTGACATTTATATCATTGACCTATTTCATTATTTGGGTCATAAAATTATAGATATTCCACTGAGTCACGGTCTTGATAAAACAAACATTCTTGAGTCCGTTTAGAAGTCGTACCAAACAAAGGGCATTTTTCGGACAAAAAGAAACGTGTCCCACTGCACTGTCCATATTAATCCATTCTATTAGCAGCTTGTTATTTTTAAGAGTCGTTAAAAAATAAGCACCTGTACCGGTGCCTGTATTTTGACCTGTGCAAAAAAGTTACAATTTAACTGGTATTAGAACTATACCAAAACTAAAAAAAATAATGCCATGGTACCTTACCATAATCTTTTAATATCATTGTCGTAACACGATACCGAATTTCGAATCGATTGGGCAAATAAAAACTAGAAAAGAGCTGATGGTTTTCAAACGACTGAACAGATTTCATGAAGCATGGCTAAGAAGAACACTCTTTTTTTCTTTTTTTTTATTTGAAATGGGTTCGCTCTTGTCTCCAGGCTAGACCAGTGGCATAGACAGAGACGACGATGGAGCAAGCTTACCCAAGAAAAAGCCTGTTCACTCTAACTTTGAAAATTTTAGGGTTATATTCCATTGGAAACACTGATGCGGGGAGAGAGTTCCACATTTTTGATGTGCGCATTATAAAAGTTGACGAAAAGCGCTTAGTTCTAATCAGTGGAATGTCAACTAGGTAAGGGTGGTATCCCGCAATGCGTCTAGATGAGCGATGATAGAAGGGAGCTGGTGGAATGAGCTCATGGAGTTCCTGTGCACACTCTCCAAAATATAGCCTGTAAAAAACCGACAGGCAGGCAACTTTGCGGCGAAGGGCCAAGCAATGGAGCTTAGCGCATAACTTATCGTCGCTGATTAGCCTCCTAGCTCTGTTCTCAACCGAATCTAGCGCAGCTAGTTGGTATTTAGCTCGGGACTCGGGATAAAATTATCTATGATACAAAAAAAAACTTGTCAAAAATCGGTTTATACGTTCGGGAGATCTCTTTTTAAGTCTCTCTTTTAGGGAAGTTAACAGCTGTGTGACCGCTGGTCTATTGGTACAAGATTGTTATGTGACTAACAACTAACAAGTAATTTTATATTAAGTCGCTAGTCTGCTTGCCTGCCAGTTTCAAAATTCTAATTCGAAAAGTTTCCTAAACTTACTAGATTTTAAAGCTACATGTATAAAAACCGGTTAAGTGCGTGTCGGACCCGCGCACTGAGGGTTCCGTGCCACCCTTAACTGAATTCAGGGTTCACTTACTTTCACTTAACGAAAACATCACAATATATTGTGACCGCAAAAATAACTTTGTTTTTCATAGTGTTTGTATGAAAGACAAAGTTATATTTGCGGTTGATAAAGATGTACAATATCTCAAAAACTACTGATTCGATCTCCTTCAAACCAATTTTCGTTGCAAGTTTTTGTTGAGATCTACATCATATATTTTTTTCAAAATTTTCACTTTCTTAGTTCAAAAGTTAGATGGGGGGGACGCCCATTTTACCACTTTGGAATCGTCTATATCTCAAACCTTACACTTTTAGAAAAAATGGTTTTAGAAACCTCAACGTCATTTTAAAAGACCTATCCATAGACACCCCACACACATAGATTTGAGTAAAAAAAAATTTTTTGGTTTTAGTTTCATGTATGGGAGCCCCCCCTTAAATATTATTTTTTCTTACTTTTTGTATCTGAATCGGAAAGCGGTGAACAAGATACACCTACCTACTAAGTTTCAGCTATGTGATGCTTATAATTTCAGAATAAAGTGGCTGTGACATACGGACGGACAGACAGACAGACAGACAGACAGACAGACTTGACGAAACTATAAGGGTTCCGTTTTTTGCTATTCGGCTACGGAACCCTAAAAATTTGCTATAGTGGCACACCTTTGCTGGTGCTTCATCGTGTCACTCAAAGGTTCTCATCCAGAAAACCATATGGCATTGCGTGGCGTGACGCTATCGCGCAAGCGCGGCCTCCATGCGCGTGAGTCATGGAAAACAGAATCAGAACTACGCAAAACCTCTACAAGTACGGTCAGAAGAAAAAACATTTCAATAATCGAATAGGAGATTTACGAAAATCAACTGTCTTGAGATAGGGAATCGATCCCTACGTCCTTTGCAAATTGGGGCTACTCCAACAATCGACGCTGACATAATCTGTTGAAAGGACACGGTCGTAAATTGCCCCAGAGTCGTTTTATGTTTGACTAGCTTTTGCCCGCGACTTCGTTCGCGTGGACTTCAGGTTCGTCCCGTCTAGTAGCGCAAAAAATGTGTTTTTTTACGACCTCACATTAGAAACCTCAAAAATTGTAGCCTATATGTTATTCTGATGTATAAGCTATATTGTGGTAAAGTTTCATTCAAATCCATTCAGTAGTTTTTACGTGAAAGAGTAACAAACATCCATACATCCATACAAACTTTCGCCTTTATAATAGTAGTAGGATTAAAGAAAAGCATTAAGAGACTTGAGTAATATATCATTTTGCAAAAAATATATTGAATTTTTAATACAATATTGTTAATTTACTTTGCTTTTATCTAGCGGCATATAAATCTATAAAAAAAATAGGACAATGATTGAATACAATTTCCTGTCCCCAACAGTTGTTGTGTTTGGCAGAAAATAGCGGTTTCGAGCACTATAAGCAAACTGACGACCGCTTAACGAAATGGCATATTGTGTCATACTGTGTCATAGAACTGGCAGTTAGTTAAATAAGTAAGCGCTCGCAATCGCTATTTTAAGAAGGAAAATGACGTTTGCCTCCCATAGGTACTAACCTACCAACCTCTTCCTAAAACTTGAAAAAAAAACTGTGACAAGGAACTTCTTTTCGTTGGCTATTGTTTGCGTCATCGTAATTTTCACGCGTTACGCACCCTAGCGGGGCAGTTTTCTATGTTTTAGTTTTGGAGGCCTAGATTGCGGGTTTTCGACACAGATGGCGCTATGATCTAGAAAGACCTGTGCAAGAGATTGACCCCACACATTTTATTTCGTTTTATGTGAAAACCCCGCTATTTACGGCTTATATTACTTTATATTATTTTAAAAGGCGAAGAAACGAACCCATAAAATTAGTTTTAGTCGTGACGCATGGATTTTTACTTTTGGGGCAAGCAATGTATGGCGCGTCGACCGTTTCCTTTGCCAGAAGCCAGTAGCGCCAGTAAGCTATATCACCGAGGAAAGCATTGATTAATTTCACACACCTTAACGACATTCAAAACACCGCAACAAGATACCCAAAAAAAAGTTTATATCGTTTTATCCGTCCTTTGTTGTAGTCACGTTATAAAAATAGAATATTCATCATTTATTGCAGATGTCACTGATCGACCTTGTGTGTTTGAGACAAGTGTTTTGAACAGGTCTTATTTACCACATGCCAGGTGATGCCGACTAAATGCCATTAAAGAAAAGGTAGGAGTCGGTTATGCAAGTAGACAGGTCAGCTTTTTATCGTAAGCCAAAGGAAGAATCGAAAAATAATTTATAATGACTATAGTTTAGCCACTCAGAGAGGACGTTCTTTCCATAGATTTTGTGTCAAAATTTAAAACATTAAAATAGCATTATTTGAGCGGATTAATTATAACTTTATCCAAGTTTTATAAGGAATCTTTACTAACTAACTCTAGACAAAGCAAGGGATAACATGCAGTGGACTGAAGTAATTAAGTATCTTTTTTTCTGCCTGTACTTCATTTCCGAGTCGGTACGCTTGATAATGATCCGCCGTTTGAAGTAGGAAAAATTGACGTGCAACATTATCTTCTTATCATTTTCGAAACTATCGTGTATCAAACATTAGATATTACATAGTGAATGGATATGTAAATATGCGCTCGATTACTTAATATTTATCAACCAAACAAAGAATTCATAGAACATAAAACAACCTTCGGAAAATGAAATATTGATAACACTATTGTTACAAATACTACAACACAAAATGAAACACGGGTACCTACGATAAGTCATGTAACTACACGAGAACATAAATATGTTTATAGAACAGCGATAAAAGTCTAGGCTTTTCCTCTCTTTTATCAAACTCGGTTTGGAAATCCTACTAACTAAAGTGTACTTTAATATTTATTTAGTCACTACATTAATATAGATACTATGTAGACAGATATTGAAGAGCTACATTTACGCACCAATTTGGATTTGAAAGAGAGAAGTGATTCTGTTCAACGTATTCTCGAATGATCGATTTGGATTGTGTGATATCAAGCTACCTACATAAAGATCAAAACAGTCGAGAACGAAATAAATAAAACAAAGTCATATCGGCTGACCGCTGATGACATCATGCGATAGAGCCAGGTCTTTGAACCTGAACGAATTTTCTTCGAGATCTTATTAGTGTTGTAATACGGTCGCTATCGAAATGTGAGTTATATGACTCGGTAGAGCGAATTGCAGTGGCCCATCTATCGACACGTGCCTTTATCAAGTCGCAGCCGTCACGTGAACGTCGATAAAACTAATTCGTGAGGATCAGTCGGAATAAAAACGCTGGTAAACAAAATTTAGGCGATATTTTCAAGTGTGTTTACTTATATTTTGTATACACATATTTTTATATATATTTTGTATATGTGACAAGGCAAGGTCATTGATAAGATGCGATAAGAAATAAGAATGGACATCCGAAACTAAATCAACCTTTAAACGGACCGTGAAATTCACACCCATATTTATCATGAAATGCAGTATACATACAGAAAATTACTTGCATTATGAGGCAAATCAACGGACCTCAGAATAACACACGCCATTGATAAGAATAAGGTCACAGATATGTATTCTCAAAACAATTTATGGATAATTTTACCTAAAATGTGATAGTCGTTTAAATAAAGTGCTCTTTGTTCAATCATTTAAAAACCTCATCGTTACAGAAAATCGGGTTCTTAGGTTTTTCCCCTTTGCTTTGATAGTGATATACTTCTACGCCAACACTTAGCGCTATCACACAAATTCATGTATGTCTCTGTTTGAGATTCAAGATTTGTATATTTATTTATTTATGCTTTCAGTTCTGTGATTCTTCAGATTTGAATTCCCACATTCGAATCGTGATGTCAACAATGTTTGTTATTTGAAAACACGTGAACCGATCTTACATGAATAATATCTTTGTTTTGTTAATCTTCCCAAGCCACTATCTGTTCCCAGGAGTATCACAAATCTTTTTCAAGTTTAAGAATACTGAGATGATGATAAAATAAACTAATGAAGTGGTCGGTAAGTTATTCGTGTTGTGGCACATAAAAGACACTGTACAGTGCGACACGGATCTTCTGGCCAACGGTGACAGTGCGGTTGCCAGACCGAGTGTAGCGAAATCTCCCCCATCTTACAAGAGTTTTTCCGAATTTCCCTTTTGTTTTATTTTCGTACGTGTTCTGTGTAAACTATTAATATGATTGTTTTTAAATACCGTAGCTGCGCTAAACTCCTTAAATAAAGTTTAAATTTTTAATAGTTTCTTTTTATTGTTATACAATTGCTTTGCGTCTAAAACGGTGGAACCTACATGATATGCCACTTAAAGAAAGCCGTAGAAAATGCCTTCAACGACATTTCCATCGAAGAAATCTTTTCTTTGACTGACATGTTTGGGTAAAAAATATCCTAATCTCCCTGAATCAAGGTAGATTTTCTTGCTCTGGCTACCCTTTGGAATGCTAGCGCCCCCCTGTCAATGTTATTCCTTTGGCCAGAAGATCCTTGTCGCACTGTAGTTGATGTTGACGTATCGACTACATGCCGTCAACATGAAGGCGTCTGGCTAGCCGTCAAACGCGTCCTCAACAAGTGGCGACATCTAGATTTGCCTAAAGGAACAAATTGTAAACTGGGGTGTCAACAGCATCTGCATGTAAGTGGCAGCAGTACTAGTGTACTACTAGTTTGTATGTATTATATGAAGAACTCTGCAGCAGAACGTGCAGCAGCGTTGCAGGTGCTGACGTCAGTTGCTGTTGGCTTGGCAGCTTGGTTCTGAACTGCACCTTTATGCGGCCTTTATGTCGAAGCTCTGGGTCTATTCGTGACAAATAACCTTTAAAATCCTTACCTGCGCATGCCTAAGCTGGTTCACGAGCGTGGAACACCTCTCCGGGTCCTTGCGGCCGTCGAAAGAGTCCAGTTCCGCAGCCACCATGTTCAGCGCGTCGTCGGCGAAGAAGAACTGGGCCAGTAGCGACCGGTCGTCCCTCTGAATCAAGAGAAAAGAAATGTTAGCTTATTAGTCGATTAATTTATTGCAGACAACAGGATATTACGCAGCAGCAGCGGCAAATGTATGGTTTATACAAATTCAAGTGTGATAAAATACACCGACACTGGCCACCACAAAAGCGCCACGCCGCTCCATAATGTGTACAAACAGCCAAAGAATATACGTACTCGTAGTAAGGTAGCGTAGTCCCTATGTATATCAGTTAACTACTGGGGCACAAGTATATTCTACTTGCTTTGCCTGTTATTACTAGGGTGTTTATTTATGATGGCCTGCAGCGGGGCCAGCATGCAGCACAATGTCTGGGTCGAAATTTTGAAAATCACCTTAAAGAGAAGCGTGTTAATCTATTAGGTAAGGCACGGGCAGTCTGCGTCCTTTTTCACCTCTGACCAAGCAAATACCGACCGATTTACGGCTCTAGTTTGGAGCAGACTGCATAAGTCAAGGGCACAAGGGCGACAGGACAGCAATAATAAATGTGCGTCCAGCTCAAGTTTGTTACGAATGGCCATCAGCGTCTTATTTGACTTCTAACGTTCAGAATACAATATGAGTATTACTGGCGGGTGATACGAAAGAAAATATGAAAAAGCATGGTCAGACACATCAATACAATTTCAGGCGAGAAAGAACAAAGGCTACGCCAATGTCTTGCACAGTTTGAGCAGTCTACTCCTAGTGGTCGAACCATCATAATACCAAAAGGACAAGACAACTCCTAATGTTAAACCAGATTGAAACGAAAAATGGCATTGTGCACTTATTTGTTTTCAACAGTTTTACCAACCAGACTCTGTGGTCTGTCTCTCAATGGCACATTTCCATTGTAGTAACAGACCAACGACCTTATTGTTTTTGTAATTATTTGTTGAACAGCTGGACGATAGCTTTGGCCCTTTTAAGCAAAGTAGACGACCTCCCGACCTTTCCGCTCGACACGCCATAAAACATTTTACCATGTGGTTCCAGTTCGAATTAACAGTGATGCTCTGATTTGGTTAATGAATCTACTCATTAATTTATCAAAAGCCTTACTGCGATTTCTTCTGCGAATGAGTATCAAACTGGAAAATATGTTAATTAAAGAACGAGCATCCTAAAAAGTAGACCACAAATATGTCATTATACTAAACCTTCGAGGTAACAGAAAACACAATACCTAACTACCTATAAAACCTTCCACCGTCAACTGTTTCGGCAGAACTAATCGTTCATTCAGGTCAGAAACCTATCCAAAGCAAAAGGTTACATTCGAATTCAAAACAAGTGCTCGTAGACTAGAGCACTAATTCAAAGAGCTTAATACGGCAAAACTGAGGGCGAACACGATACCCCCAAAAAGTTCAACACTCTTTTTCACCCAAATGACTAATGTACTTGACGATAACTGAAGTTGAAATTTTAAATGACAAAGTCGTATCTTAAAAGCAATTCGACACGGAAGAAATAAAGCAGGTTGTATTGTGCAAATTTCATGGCCATAACAAGCTATGTGACAGAAGATGATCAAACAAATAAAACACATTTACATTATGTAGACGATTTGCTAATTCGCTCAGACAAATTTAATAATTTCAAGTTAACTAATATTTGCAGGCTTGGACCTAACATTGATAAAAATATTATAACAGTGATTCACTCGATAGTGACTCTATAGTTTATCTTCAGAGAAATAGAGTGATGTCTATCATTATCACTTTGATCAACTTTATCAACTACACGTCTAGTCACTTCTCAAACTGCAAACCGACCGAGCAAACAAACGCCAGACTTGACAATTTGTAACTACAATGAAAATAATATATAACCTGAACAAATTATGTTCATCTTTTTTAGACATAAATAAATGGTAATGTGGCGTTTCACCCCATTCTGAAACAGCACTTAGGCAATTCGCACCGCGGTCCAACACGAATGTGATGCGAAACGGCCTTATCAATACCAATCCAACCAATCTAAAATGGTTGACTTTTTTTTTCTCGGTCGTGAATTGCTATTTTATATTATATTCAAGAAAATAACAGCAAAAATTAAGAGGAAGCAAGAAGGCATGGTGGTATCCCATTGAGATGATATTGGTATTTTATTAAAACTACTTACATTTTTGGCAAAATCTAATCTTATCATTAAATAGTTACCAACACAAAACATTGTGTATGTCTAGTGTTTATAGGCAACGCTATCTAAATAATTAAATACAAATGATCAGTAAAGCCCTATTTCCAACAACGATTGACATAACTACAGCCACTCCACCGAAACTACTGATTCTTACCAGCGATATATACTAAATGCGTACTTGTAAACTGCTGTTAATATTAATTCGTGCAAACAAGTATGTTAAGTGAATTAGCAAAGAAAATTCCAGAGGGGCTAGGTAAGTGGACCAGACAAACAGGGCTTCTCTGTGACTGACTGACCGAGAAATGATATGTCTAACTCGAACAAAGAATTAAGAGAAATAAATAAGAGCTAATATTATCTGAACAAGATTTCGATACAGTAAGCTCCGGTTTCAAGCATTTTTTTTTAATCAGACCACTTACAACAGATCAAAACAATAAGCAAAAAAATGTACCGCATGACTAACGTGGAATACGATAACAACAAAATCAGACAGAAGGTAAATAAGATTGAGTAATTGTGGCCCAAAAGGTGACCCTTGGAGGATACCAGTAAGTTTATAACAAATATCAAAATTGTATTCTTAACCTTTGCTCGGCATCAACATTCAGAAGAACACCAATTCAGGATACAAACTTTATATAGCCACAAGTGAGTGGCTGTGGTGACCTAGGCGACGGACGTCACACTCGGTTGGATTTCATCGCCTGTTTCACTTTCATCACCTCCTACTACAGGAGATTCAACCTTATTCGTAAGAGAATTACAGTTATTATCATTTAGCAGTGTATTTATTTTTGTTTTTAAACGAGAATGCAAATCGATTTGACAATCGCAAGATTCTGACATCGTTAGCAACAAAATCGCGATGAGGGTTTGCTAAACCGTTAAGTTTATGTAATGTTTAGATTTGTTTTATAAGTCGTTGGTTTGGTTATGTGAATGAACAGCCTATTAGTAGGTATATTTAGTACAAAAAACTTACTTCTTTATAATAGCTATATGCTAGAAACTTATTATTTGTGTAAATTGTGACCATCATTAGCATTTGATTCGCTGTAAATGTCAAACTTAATAATAAATACTTAATTGTATACCATCTCGGCTTGCATTTAACATCGTTACATCGTCGTAAAATACTAGCCGCCTAACAGTAGTAAGTCCTCGTTTAAAGAATTTTAATGTTTAGTGTTTGGTTTGAGTTGGAAGTAGTAGTGTCTAGTATGCAAATCATGTACTATTCAAGGAGTATCATCATTCATCATTATCAGCCGAAGGACGTCCACTGCTGAACATAGGCCTCCCCCATGGCTTTCCACAACGACCGGTTGTGAGCGGTCTGCATCCAGCGCGATCCCGCGATCTTTACAAGGTCGTCTGTCCATCTTGTCGGTGGACGTCCTACGCTGCGCCTTTGGTCGAAGGGTCTCCAATCTAGGACTTTTCTGCCCCAACGTCCATCAGTTCTTCGCGCTATGTGCCCTGCCCACTGCCACTTGAGCTTACTGATTCGCAGGGCTATGTCCGTTACCTTAGTTCTTCTACGTATCTCCTCGTTTCTGATTCGATCTCGTAGAGAAACACCGAGCATAGCCCACTCCATCGCTCGTTGTGTAATTTTGAGCTTCTTTATAAGGCCCATAGTCAAGTTAAGTTCAAGGAGTATGTAATACATAAATTAATATATCCACAATATTGTTTCTTCGGAAGACCTGTACACTACTCAGATAACTATAGTACATACTTCGAAACATAAGCAAATGGTCAAACATGAAACAGAATCAAACGTACTTTAACAAAAAAAAATGTAATATCGATTTTGACAAGAATTGTAGTAAGCGTTTTTCAAGAGATAACTTATTGGCCAAGAACCTTGTGTTAATAAAATTGTAACTATTTCTGTATTGATAGAACTAACACCGTAGACTGACGACCGTACCCGTACCCGACCGTAGTCGAACGATTTGAGGTTCCATTAAGCTTTGTTGATAGAAACGAATCAGAGCGGGGCGTCATTACCCAAATAGTTACAATTAAATAACCTACTGACCCATTTTTTGTGCGTGTTTCAACGTCTAAAGTGCAATTTTCCTTATAATTTCACTAAAAGAACAGAAGTTTAGTTATTGAACATATATTTCTAGGTAAGTTATTCTGAAAATGTCCCCTGCGAAATTAATGACCACCAATCGTTATTTTGTGGACATGTCCAGAATTCAAATTCCGGGAAAGTGTTCTGAATTATCATTCTCGCTTTCGTTGAGTTCATGTTTCAGAATAACGATTGTGGTGAACTCTTAATAAGGTTATGGCCTCTTCTCTCTAATGGAATGCGAGGCAAGTGTACATGTTCTTAACGATCATTGCACTTATGAGTGACTGTCCACGCGGTGTTGCACGTGAGCTTGTTGATATTTTAAAAGAAGAAGAATGAGTTTGTATAACCAATGTTTTACTAATTTAAAAAAATGTCTTGAATAGTGTCTTTGTTCAAAAGTGAAGTTATTTTGTTATCGTGCTAGCTCAAGAAAAGTAGGGCATTTTGGTGGCAAAATATGTACATGAATAAAACCTTTGCTTATTATATCAGCCGACTATTGCCGAGTACTAACAAAATTTAGGCATCCTTTCCCCTCCCAGGGGATATAGGCATGGACCTATTTTAACGGTGAGGTCCACCGGAGTTTGCCGCCAAACAGTTTATTTGGACTATATTATACAACAGAATCGACTCAATGATATCGAAATGACATTATGTGTTAGTCTAGTCTTTTTCAGAACTTTTCAATCTAAGGAATAAACCTTCAAAGACAATTTAGCATACAATTACTGAACGGTAAAATGTACCGTAGATAATTTTTCCTCATTTTTGAATGGTAACAATAGACATGATGTCATGGTACTGAACAGATACCTACTTATACACATTTAGTGAAAGAAACTACAGTAAAATTTGCCATGATTCCCTTTCGGAGTAAGTAGATTAAAAAGGCAGAAGATAATTTGACTGAACACTATATGGACATGTGGTATGATGGCTTATATAACACTCAACTTAGTTCTTTCAACATCTCTTTCTTTTGCTTTAGATCACTTCACAAGCATATTTCGTTAACTATGACATCAGTTAACTTTTTTATTGTTATTTTAGCCTTCATTTACTATTATACCGACGCACTCACAAAATAGTAAATCTTGTTGGTTTTGCGTCGAGACTGGGAGTGGTAAACACGCAAAACCTATTTGGGAATACATAATAGACGTCAAGTCATTTGCGTTTTGTCTAGTATAAAATATTGCCTTACGGTCTTATGCGTTAACATGGTTGACACGATCAGACACCGAATTACATAAAATAAGGCATATTTTGGCGGATGGCAAAAAGATATGTTATGCTGATAAATACGAACACGAGACTACCTCTTTTGAAAGTAACAGTGGCTGGTCGGGTAGGTATATCCATGGACGATGGTGTTATTTTAGGAATATTACAAATTAAATTTATTTTTAAGTCAGTACAATCCATTAGTATGAGTAATTTCTTATGCCTAGTTAGTATTTATTGTTTAGAATATTTTTCATGAATTATAATCATTAATTAAGCATTCATTTTTTCAATCCTACGACGAACTCATTGCGTAAGTAATATTGTAGTGTATTTTGCACTCCTCAGAATCTATCAGCTCTATCAAATGAACTAAACAAACATCATTTATTGTTCAGAACTCCTGCCAACACCTTTGGAAACGATATTGGTGGTGGACTGGTGGTATAAGGTACCTCGGACGAATCTAAGTACCACAAATCATCAACAAGAAAAAATAGAAGCCAAGTTTTGTCACTAGTAATCAAACTTGGTACAGATGACGTAAAAGGGCTCTTTAAGGAAAATAACGAAGTACCTAACTTCAAACGCAAGAGAAACTGCGGTGTTGGATAAAACCGAGTCGTCATTACCAGGCTGTGTCAGCCGAAATGAGGAAAACAGGGGAATCAAAAGGATAATTGTATTATAATTGTTAATGAATAATCAATTAACAGGGTTTAGCAATAAACCAATATAATGTATCATTATCCTATTCAATATTGTATACATTGCGAAACGCCAGATTTGGGACGAAATCGAACTGGCCATATCGACCCAATAGGTAACTAGCCAGGGTAATCCCTGGTTTGTATTGATTTAAAGGGATTAGTATAAACTATTACCTACACAGTAAGACAACCCTATTGTGGTGCTGGAGCTGATTTATATTTTTCGCCGCCGCCTCAACGTCACGAAAAGACAAGATGTTTTCTTTTTGCTTAGCGTGTCTCGGACAATCTAACCGAAATCACTGCGTGATCATGTAACTTCTTTATTTATTTATTTAATGTAATATACAAATAATTGTATGTAGTACAATAATTTGTATATTACATTTATTTATGTAACAATTGATACAGCGCTGTAGCGCAACAACAAGTAGTTAAAGAATTGAAAATTCTGAAGAATTATTGACTTGAGACTATACGTTATTTTCAATGAAAATTTTTCATAATGATTTTTATGAATAGTAACCGATTTTTCAAACATTGTAAGACATAGTAAACACATACAATTTAAATAATAACCACGTAATACTTGCCACGTGGCAAGTCATAGACCAATCCATAAAGATACTGGTACAGAAGGTTGATTTATTTGGATTTCTCATCGCGCACTGCAATTATCTCAACTGCTTTATTCGTTACAATTTTATACAACACGCGATATTGTTCACCTATTGCAATAGACTTAGAGTCTAATATAGCGCAGAATGTTAGGCATAATAGTTCATTTGTATTCATTACGCAATTTTATATCAACATAAATGTTCTCTGTGGATTTTCTCAATAACAAAGGAAATCTTAAGATTTGATATTAATTAAAGTATTGTTACATTACTTATTAATATCCGTGGGAAGTTTTGGCATGGCCTAATTGATCGTGTTAATGAAAAGTACTATAGTTATTACGTTATTTTATTAATAAACAGAAACTACACGATTTTTAAGATCCTTACAAATAATTATCTCGGTTAGTTTTCTTTCTAGATAATCTTTTGCTAAACGGTTTTGACACATCTGAAAACCTAGGAAATGGCAGTCCAGTTAGAACCTAGAAACTAATAATCACCTTTGAATACTTAAATTATGGCCAGTTCATGAATTCCACCGTTGAAAAGAGTCACGGGGAAGGTACAAGTAACCATGCTTTTCACATTTCAGTTAATACTTATAATAATAATATATCGCAAGAAACACTTACTACCCAGACGACTCAGGAAATGCTATATTAATTCCCAGCCCCCTAAGGTGTTTATTGACCGGCCAATAATTGACACAATTGTGGAGCCGCGTCACGGAGATAAACGATCTTGATAACTTTAGATATGGATATAGGTTTTAGATAAATATGGTACGTAAGTTTCATGACAAAAAATACCAATTAAACTATTGTTTGAGTGATATTTACAGGAAAAAACAACATTAAACAAATTAGCTGTCGTCTTTTGGATGGAAGATCCGAATCCATATCTGCAGTGTTAATTATAAACCATTTAGTTTTTGTATCATCACTTTACTTGCAGGAGAGGAACTCCAAAAAAGTATATTATTTATAATTTTATTTTACCCCTTTGGCAGGGAGATAAGAATACATACCCATGCCAAATTACAGTTTTCTAGTACCCAAGGTCTCTAAGCAAGGACAGACAGACATGGAGAAACTATGATTCCTTGTTGGACTACAGAACCCTAAAAATAAAATGTTTGGCCTCACGTTGGATTTCCGAATATTAAACAGATACACCACACCATAGCTACACCCATGGATACGCCAGGCTACATTTGGATCGAATTTATTTCGAATTCAGATCAGATCAAGCCCGTTTAATATGAATTGTATATTTGACTCTGTGGATATGTATTTACAATATAGTTTTTCTTCTTACTGCAAAAAGATACTGAGCCGAGGACATAGCATGTCACCAGGCAATCTAAAATCCGGTCCGCACTAGATTGATCCAGTTTATGAGTAGTAAATAATAGAGGGTCTTAGAACAAGGAAACAGTCCCTAGCCTAGCACCTATAGGTAGTTCATTAGGTATGGTATTCAGGCATTGAAAGACGCATGACTTATTGCGACCAAGACTGTAATGTCTGGTTGAGCGCCTTCAAGTTGAACTTGTCATTTTAATATGGGTCAATAAGCTGTCAGATAAGTTCGTTATTTATTATCTACTTTGGATAAAACCTCAGATAGTACTATTACACGCGATATCCGCGATGGATACTGACTGACTGGCACGTGAGGAAAAATATTTTTTTTTTTATTGAAGCATGAAGTACAGAAGACATACAACTGCCCATCTTAATTAAGACAGACCACAAGAGAGCCTTAATCCTGGTATTTCTGGTATCTTCTTCTACCCTGGGGTCGAAAGAAGATCTAAATGTTATATTCTGGCACAGAATGGTGAGATTTGACCAGAAAAATACAAAAAGTAAGCAAGAGTGAAGCAAGGATGATAAATCTCAAGTCAGCAGTCAAGCAGTTCTACGTTCTTGCCTTGTGCTGGGTATTGGGGCGTTTTGCACCCCAAAGTTTTCGAACCGCGGTGCGAATCGCCTGAGTGTTGTTTCAGAATGGGGTTCACTCACACCGCCAAGCGGTGAGAAAAAAAACGGCGGTATCTTTGGGATCGACCCATTTGATAGACCAATGCGGTGCGAATAACCCCATTCTGAAACAGCACATGGGCAATTCGAAACGACGTGGTGCGAAACTCAAATATCCCGCCCGTGTCCTATTGGAACTCAATGAATAAGCTGTGCAAAGAATAAGCATAAAATATTCCAGCATAACGAACAGTGGAGATAATCAGAACGGCTGATTTGCCAAAGATTGATTGAATAATTTGGATGTTATTATTATTATTCAACAAAGGACTCGTTTCACTAAGGGGAATACCCAGAACTTACGAAACTAGCAGATGTAAAGCTTAGTAAAGGAATATGTCGAGGAAAACACTCACAAGCAAAAGCTATTAATTTTGATTCGTAATATAAAGTGTCCTTATTAGAACCGATTCGGTTTGTAGAGGATCCCCTCCTCTAAGTCTGGATGATTCGAGGCTCAAAATACCAAGGCAGATGTAGCGTCTAATCAAAGAACATTGGCATTTATTAACTATATATGTATAGATGAGATAACTTCATTTACGGACATCAAAAAACATATATGAAATGGATTGCTAATAATAAATCATGTGTCATTTTGGTCTCCTTGTCTTAGACAATTGCATTAAATTAGCACAGGAAGTTGCTAGTGATTGTCTACTTTATAATATTGAAAAGAACAATGCTACTAGATATAAACCAGGCCAGAGGTTGTTTAAGGTTTTTCTATGGGTTCAGCTGTTGTAGTCAAAAAGGCCATATCAATGTATTTATTTATAAATAAGTGAGCGTGTGACTCCTTATTTGGTAAGTGGCACGACGTCACGAATTTCAAGTCAAGCCTAATTATTTATTGAATCGACATTCGCGAACATTTGGCAAAATGGCCGTGTTTCGTATTGGGAAAGCGGAGAAAAAAGTGAAAGCGTGCGAGAGAGACGGAAGTTACCAACGTCGCTACAAGGACGTTCGGACGCGTGACGTCACAGATAACACCATATCAACATTGTTGAAATTGATTTTACAATAATATACACAATTTGAAAGTTGATAAACATAAGCCAAGACAAGGAATTGAATAAATGGAAATAGACTGAGCATGTTAAGAAATAAGATACAAGATAGTGTTATCAAAGTCTGTGATAAGGACATTGTTGAACGTTTTCACTTGTCACAATTACATGTGTGTGCGATTGCTTGCTTTACATGTACTTAAGACTCATTCAGAGTAGGTATAATTATAAGGTATAGGTATGGTGTCTGTGCACGCATGTGCAGTCATAAACTTAAGTTTTACTAATAACTAATGTATGAATTCTATGTATCTCATTTTAAGTGAACTGTAACTAGTTTTTATGAGAATAAATTCTTTAAACCTAAATGAAACACAGAAACATAATAAAAAAAAACTACTCTAATGAATAATGCAAAGGTGAAGGGTTATGTTTGTTTGAAAATGCTAATCTCATCTATCTTATTTATTAGGGAATTAAAATGCATGGTCCGGGGGGACTGCTGAATGTTCTGGATTCATTGTACTATTTATTTTAACCATAAGTTTTGGGTATTAAGGTAGAAGGTATCAGAATGACACTACTTATTTCTCTTCACAGACTACCAAAGAAGTGAAGGTCAATTTTACGGACTTACACAGCTTTGTCTATAATATATCAGTAGCATTCATTACAGTTCAATGGTATTGAGCACCTATGAAAAATATGGAAAATGGCTGTAAGTTTTGTTGATGACATCTCCCTTAATTTTTACAACTCTTTTTTAGTGAAATATCAAACATAATAGATTGCAGAGTACAGCATTTTCCAAACTATGAGTCTGTCAAATGCTACTAAAGTCTGTTATTTTTAATGTCACGGACAACAGCATGTCAAGCTAAACACTGCAGTACCTATATTATGCTGTTAGAATAAGGGCTATAATTTCAACAAAAATGTATAGTCTGATGTGCTAGCGACTGTACCTTTACTGCTATGAAATAAAACAACAGCCAGTGGCTACCAATAATTGTGATTTCTTTTCTATACGACTGCCAAAAAAATCCCAAGACTGCAATATTTATTGGTTTAAGCCTAGTCTATGGAAAACACTGAGACACTTTTATTCTACAATTATATTTATCTTCTTCCCCAATCATGCAATGATTGTTGGTATTATAAAATAACCAGTTTTAACTGAATATGTGTGTCCTCAAAAAGGTTTCTACCTGCATTAATGCACAGATAAAATATGGTAATTGATGTTTATGTTAACTCATACCCGCTGCATTATATGACATACATAAACATTGCCTTATCTGAGTATATACAAGTCCCTAATCGACGAAACTAAACAACTTATATCTCTCTTGATTTGGAGTTGTTTAAGTGGTGAATATATTTCAAATTAAAACTTGTTTTGTAAGTGTAACAACTGACAGGTCAGTATTTCTGAGGTGTCTTCCTAATGAGATGGGTGTGCTCGTCACCCAATACAGATACACTCTACTACATGCAGTATGTATAAACAAAATGCAAATCATTCCAACTAGAGGAACTCGAATGTCATTGAATACACAATTAGAGCTAAAAGAAACCACCAAATCACGTTTATTTTCGTTAAAACGATCATATATGCTAATATTCAATGTACGAAGGCTCATTTACATAAAATAATAATAGTGGCACTAACAACAAACAAATGGGTGTTCAATGACGTAAGTACAACATTTTAAATTTATGGCGATTTGAACCATTCTGCAGCCGAATAGGAAATGAAACACGTATAACATTCATTAGTAATCGGAACAATGGTAGGTAGTAGGAAAATCAAGTAGAAACAGCGATTGAATCACCTCGTATTCATCAACAAAGGACAAGTTTATTTAGACGTTCAAATACACCTTTTTAGTCCTGTTTCCGCCAATGGATTACGTAAAATAGTGAATTAGGAACTATAGAGATAACAATTACATACACCAACTCATATTAAATGTTTGTTATGAATATAAAATAAGGAAAATTGTTTTGACATACCTTTGGTTTGTAGAACCATTTTCGCAGCGACTCCATTGGACCACTTTTGTATAACAGCCTCATATGAACGACTCACTGCACGACCACACACATCATAAAACTGAGATAGCACCAAAAATCACTACGTAGATGCGAGTAGAATTAATATTTTTACAACTATTTACGTCAAATAACACAAACGGCAGACATGTTTCCACGACTCGCGTTCACGTTTTATGAACGAATGAATGGTGCGTTTGCAAAAGAAAATAATGAATGAACAATGAATGATGTGATGATAAAGCTACTTCGGTCATTACGTTCGGATATTTATGCGAATATTTTTTTTCAATCAAGTGAGGTACATCTAGGTATAATCTTCTATGATTATGTGTCTATGTGTGTGTGTTATAAATGTTGCGCAAATTACGTACAAACATGAAAAGTTTTTAGATACTCTGAAGTTTTTAGTGATAGACTCATCATCATCATAATAATATTATCTTAGATAGCGCTATCTATGCCAAACTTAGCGTGCCATTTCGTATTGCTTAAAGCAACATCAGACATAAACAGTACCACAATAATTGATAGAGGGCGCTGTATCGAAATATTACTTTACTAGTGAGTAGTGACTCTTTTGTTTTGGGAACCGTCTTCTAAGAAGGATGGGAAGAGGTTCATTCGAATGGTTTTTTTTATGGACTGGTCTGGAATCCAACCTAGGAATAAAGCGACAGACCTATATTTTTATCTGCCTACGTAAGCTGCTTCGTATTATCGTTTATCTCTTCGCCTACCTATCAGTTCCTTTCAATGTCTGGAAAAAATATGTAGGTATACATTTATGATACAACTACAAATAAGTATTCAATTTAGTTCCATTTAAATATTATATCAAAAAAATTAAGGCGTATGAAATTTTTGCTTTGTAGGTATACGTTCGTGAACATAAAAGATTTCCTACCTTCGTGTAGTAACTATATTAGAACTTGTTGAAATTAAGCAAAAACCAATTATTATTTGGTAGTGCTTTATTATGAAAATACTGGTATCATTACAACACGGAAATACCAGCTGGCAACACTCGTCACTATGGAGATCCCGCCACAGATTAGTGCCATCTTTATTGAGTCTAATAACTCCTGTTTGCATCGTGTGTGTTCACTGTATTTTAATTAAGCTACAGGCAGATTTCCCCCATTACTTATTATATTGAGTAGATAAATCCATGTGATAGGATCCAGACATTCTGCCTTCCAAGCCACTAAGTATTTAAGGAATATACGTTCCGATATATTTCACTAAATCTCTGCAGTTTTCTTTTCGCCCAGAATTCTTTAGACATACTCTTACTAATCTGTGCCTAAAACCGACAGAACTATTATAAAAAGGATAGCTGCGAATATTATTTCTTACCGAAAAACTGCCACCACAGATAATATAATACTACTGCCACTAACGAGCTTGTTATAATGCAAACAAAACAACACTGTCAGTGTTGCCCGATAATACGGACCATAAGAATGGCCAACCTTTTTTTTTAAAGCAAGGTCATTTATTTGGACTATGTGGATTATGTGGACTTAAATGGATCGTGTCTGACTAGTAACAGCCTAAAAGTCATAAAAGTCGTTTATTTTTGCATATACACCCACTAGGGGCACTTATACTACACACCCAACATAGACCCCACCACAGCTTCGGGACAATTGTGGGCTAGTGCTGAGAAGAAGCTGCGCAACAAGTACAGTCACAATTGTCAATTAATGCCTCTTTTCAAAAGTTTTACAATGCTTGTGGTGATCATGCAAGTCCATACATTATTATCTTTTAAATAATCTTTATGATAATGACTGCGCCAAGAAAGAATAAGACATAACAGTGTAATAGCTAAAATATGTTTAAAAGATCGTTTGAGTTATTATGAGGGGGCTAGTCCTTTATTACATCAACATTATATCATACACATTCAGCAAACGTTAACGCTGTGTGTGGTGTCAGTTGTTTACTGAATTTTGTGAATGATATTGTCATATTACTGGAAAAATTTTTCGTGGTTGTGTGAGATTTGATCCTCAAAGATTCGCCTAAGGAGGTATCGATTTCACAGAAAATCTTATCTCTTTTGCATAAAAAATATGTGTGTGTAAAAAACGAACTAATATTGGTCGTTTGTGTAGGTGTGTCGCTTTGATTGGATTCTAGTATTTTTTAGTATTTTTTATCGAAAAAGTTTTATGCACATAAATTAGACTCTATTAACGGCAGCCTATTAATATCTGAGCAAGAACATTGAAGCGTCCTACAGCTTTTTCCTACAGTTTTAGGAGATAAAATCCCTAGTTAATACGATACCAAGAAAAGTGGTGTGTTGTCTGGCAATATTTTTTTCAAAAATAGTTTTATAGATAAAACCTGCCAATAACAACTCGCCCACGTTTAATTTGTTCTAAGTCCTAAAAGTATAACTACCACGTAACATTAAGTCCACCGAAACTATATCTTTGGTATTGAAGAAGAAAAAGAAGAAGAATAATCGTTAATTCAGTACCAATATCAATTACAAAGATATGTTGCTTCTTGTAAAAGGTAAATGGCCATCGAATATGGTGGTTATGGTTACCTGCGAATATGTTGAAAATCAGTCCCCGACCAAACAGAGGCAGGATTATCAGAATGCGACCTCAAGTATAGAATCAATGCAGGTTGGATGAAATGGAGGCAGGTCACCGCAACAACATGCTGCGACCCACAGATGCCCTTACGGTTAAAGGGCAAAATTTACAAATCCGTTATAATAAGACCTGCCTTAATATACGGATCGGAATGCTGGGCTGCTAAGAAGACGTATGAGAAGCGAATGCATGTAGCAGAGATGAGAATGTTATGATGGATGTGTGGTGTGTGTTACAAGATAAGGAATGAGTATATACGAGGAAGTCTGGAAGTGGCACCGATAACTGAGAAGATGGTGGATGGTGGGTCATCGTCTGTCTTGGTACGGTCATGTAATGTGGAGGGAAGAAAGTCATGTAACTGAAAGAGTGATGCGTTTGAATGTGGATGGCTGAAAGGGAAGAAGCCGACCGAAGAAGAGATGGATGGACTGGGTGAAAAATGATACGAGTGTGAAAGGATAATTGGTGGATAATTCAGTGATGAGTGACAGAAAAGTGTGGAAGCGTAAAACATACTGCGCCGACCCCAGAAAACTGTGAACAGGGTAAGATAATAATGAGTGGGGAGTCCAGTGGAATGGGCTACTCTATAGCAGCTACAATATTCAGTGACCATCCTGTGCCATGGCGAGTCAACGCCGCCATCAAATAAGCTTCACCCTGGTGTTGGCAGCAGCATCAGTACTGGCAAATATTAGGACAGGTTTTTGACTGGGTATTAAGATGCGGGAAACGCCGGATTTTAAATTGAGGTGTGAAACTTGAAAGGCAAGAGAGAAACTACCACACATCTTCTCTAATTTTGAAAATATTGGAAACCTAGGAAACTCTTGGAAAAAATTCCATCGACAAGTGCCTAGCTCCTAAATTTGATGGTGATGATGATGTCAATTTTTATTACATTTGAATATTTAAAAAACTAACTCTCCCTCCATACATTATCATCTACTATGTACCTACCTACCTTTTTTTTTTTAGCGGAGGAAATGCTTTATGCATACCGTGGCATGTTATGTGGGACTCCTTGGTGGTTAGTCAAGTATACCCACTAAAACCTCCGCGTGGTCCCTCAGCCCGCTAAGTGGGACGACGAAGGATCGCTGTTCGCATGCACTCCATCGTCCCAGCAAACCTACCTCCTGACTGATTTGCTTGGAGCTTTTGGAATTTTATTTAACACGTTCCGGGACAATGAACGCCTACAGGCGTGAAAACAATGAAACATCTATTGTGTCTGGAATGGTGTCCCGGAACGTGTTAAACTTTCGACCATGACCCCATTATACGAAACGTTCTATGTATAGATGGTCTCATACATCTCCTAAAATTTGGCAACACATTGCGCAGTCACCCTGTATCTTTGGTTAGGTAGGCATACAAACCCTGTAAATATTATTTTCATTGACTACTTTTTTTTTAAAAGTTACGATTTACAAAGGCTAAATCATCAATAACACCTACCAATAAAAAGATAATACGGATTGCTTTAAGCTGCAAAAAAATAAAGTAGATTAACCACCTACCAAAAACAGTTTCTTTTGATCCCATCACGATTAAATTGATGAATTTGCATTAATTTGCCTTGTGTTTATCTTATTTCGATTCTTCTAAAGGTTAATAAGCTCAAAGCTTTTTGAAAAATGGTTAGTCCAATTCTTTTATTGATTTTTTCATAACTGGAAAGCCCTGCTGTGATCGTAACCGAGAGACACTTTAGGTAGAACCGCACAAATATTTTTAAAATTATTTATTACCATAGTTCGTACATGTTTTTTTAAATAAATACCTAGGTTAGCTAAAATGTGTTTTGATGCGACAGTCAATGCAGTCAAGTCTTGGTTATGGATTTTAATTGATATAAAGTGTTTTGGCTTAAAATAAGTGTAAAATGTTAAAAAAGGCGTACTGCGTATGGTATTTATGACTCTTACGACTCACTAAAGTAGCGGTCATCAATAAAACCTGTAAAATCGATTCCATGCATTATTTTACAAATAAAATATTAGATGACAAAAACTCCTAAAACGTCACGTTTAGCCATATTTAGCTAGAACGGTTACTCGAATTTAGGTGTCTTTACAGCTTTATTAGAATGCTGTGGCCGTCATTTTAAAGAATTTTAAAACCAAGTTTTAAACCAAGCCTTTCAAAAACATATTTTGCATACAAAGGGTTCCGCCACGGTTTTCCACAATGACCGGTAGCGGTCTGCATCCAGTGTGATCCTGCGATCTTTACGAGGTCATCCGTCTTAATAATGTTGCCCTTCATACAATTCGACCACATAGTACAGACGAGGGGATTATAATGATACATTTTGCTTTGAAACTATAATGAGACCTAGTTGAAAGCTACCCACACTTCTCCACAACATTGTGCCTTGATATGGCACTACAATTTATGTACTTATGCTGTTAATAATTACAAGATTGACGCACAATGTGAAATTACACCCCTAGGTATGATTACAAGCTGCCCCATAGAAATATTTAATTATAGAGTTAAAGTGTTTTCACACTGGAAGAGATAACATTGAAAGTAGAACAAAGTTTCATGAAGGCAATTTTCCTTTTTGTGGCTACGTGTTAAAAGCCCTCGATTCGTTGTTTACTTGAAACAATGAATTGCTACCTAGGCTGGATTTGGCCGTCTCTTACTTATTTATCTTGAAATTTTGGCAAAAAAAAAGCAACAGTTAATTATGGGATACCCTTATTCCATGAATTGCAGGGTATACCTCTAGTTACTTGAAATAATAAAAATATTGTTGAAGTGGCAAGACAACGTTTTTTCATGATGATAGAATATAATACCACCCTTTATCTTCTATGCTCCTACTCAAAACTGCTATAGCAGCAGGTTTAATTGTTATTTCAATAACAGACGAATAGCTCACCAAAGTGCCACATCTAGTGAGCGATTTCATAAGCTGAAGTGTGTTCTTAGATCGGCTGGTCTCAGAGATAATAGTTAATCAAGTTTCGTATAATTATAATTTCTGTAATTTAAGGGCTTGGCTGTATGGCAGTATGGGGAATGATACATCAAGCGACCTTGATTTAGATTTGACATTAATTTGAAGGATAGCGCTTTTAACATTAAAATCACATTAAATTCAACGTTACCTAACTGAGCATAGGCCTCCGTCACGATTTTCGACAGCGACCAGTATTGAGCGGTGTGTATCCAGTGAGATACTGCGATCTTTACAAGGTCGTCTGTCCATCTTGTCGGTGAACGTCCTACGCTGCGTCTTTGGTTGAAGCGTCTCCAATCTACCCAACGGCCATGATTCGCAGAGCTTTATCCGTTACTTTAGTTCTTCTACTCATTTGATCTCATAGAGAAACACCGAGCACAACCCTCTCCATCGCTCGTTGTGTGTTTTAAAGCTTCTTTATAAGGCCGGTAGTTAGAGACAATTTTTTGGGTCCGTATGTATCACTGGAAGGTAACACACTGAAGACTTTCGTCTTCAGACACTGAGGTAATTAAGACGAGAAGACACTCTTGCGCAGTTTCCCAAACGCTGCCCAGCTGAGTTGGATTCGACGATTGACCTCATTCTAAAAGCTGTACTTAGTCAGTAGGTTTATTTACTTTCTTAAAAGAAAAGCAACATAATTCAGAAAATAAATGAATCCTTACTTTGAAATGGATTCATAAAAAATAAAAAAAAAACGGCTAAGTGCGAGTCGGACTCGCGCACTGACGGTTCCGTGCCCCAGACACCATCCATAGACACGTATAGGTTTGGGTAACATTTTTTTTTGTCTTACTTTCATGTACGGGAGCCCCCCTTAAATATATATTTTTTTTTACTTTTAGTATCTGAATCGGAAAGCGGTGAGCAAAATACACCTACCTACCAAGTTTCAACGGTGTGCTGCTTATAGTTTCAGAATAAAGTGGCTGTGACATACGGACGGACAGACAGACAGATAGACCGACTTGACGAAACTATAAGGGTTCCGTTTTTGCCATTCGGCTACGGAACCCTTAAAATGGTTATGCTACTCTTATGGCATAAGTCTATCTACCATAAGTATTTCCATTTCACTCTCATTTATTTATTGACAGTAGGTAACATAGAGGGCACCTCCGCCGTTCCAGTTTAATAACCAAAATCACTTGCACCTGGAGTCGTCTATTATTCCAAGTCGTGTGTGCAAGCAATTTTCGGTTTAAAGGTGGTAAGGACGTCCGGTCCTACTACACTTAGTGGGGGCAGTAGGTAAAGCGAACAGAAACCTTACCCTTACCTCTACCTATGTAGTACTATTATATTTTCTGTGCTATACGTGTAGGTACGTACTAGCCATCAATTACACAACCTAGCGTACCTTTAATTACTCGGCAAATGTGCACGCTGAAAACTATGGCTTTATTTGTACAGTCGGCAGAAAAAATTAATTATAAATTGAACTTGAAAAAAAAACTTATTTGAGCAAGAACCCTACTATTTCGTTAAAGGGTAAATGTCTAACTACTACGCCATCCAGACACTGTTTTTTTTTAAAGTTATTTGAGTGCATAAAATAAAAATTAATAATTCATCGCTGTCAACCGCTTTTGAAAAAGCTTTGTACATACTTAATTACCATTACCAGACAAACATTATTTTAAGGATACCAAGAACCTATTTAACCATCTTTAAACACTACCGACCAACGCATGATTAAATTATGAAACGTCATTTCTATTCGGCAGATAGCGCTAACCAGAACTTATAGGACATTGTGAAATAGGCCAAAAGACTCGGGAAACTCTGTACCTAATTCTAAGTAATATGTGAAGTAAGGTAATTTATTCAAATCCTTAATTATACTTTTTGGTGTAATCGATCAATAAGGATGATTCATTTTATTTGTAGCTTTTTAGTCAATGGATTAATATAATCATCTTAACTTAAATGACTAAGAATTTGTAAGATAAAATGCCTCATCTTCAACGATTTCTATAATGAACAAGCGAAAGTTTTTCAATAAAAAATATCAGCTATAAGCCCATCCCACTACTTATTTTCGCATTAATCCCACTACTTTTAGTATAATACTTGGCTTTATACTTGAGAATAAGGTAATACGAAACAAAGGAATGCTTGTCTTTTGTGTCAGTTCAAGCGACATCGGGATACAGCTCATTCAAAGTGAATCGGTTAATAAAGTAATGAAAATACACCTCTTTTGATGCAAATAATACATCGATTCAATACAATAAATTCGATAAAATACAAACTACCTAATACATACAAGTAAGAGGTCACTGCCGCATAACCACCTTAAGATCCAAAAACTTGTGCACCTTGCGTCATCTTTTGTTTGAAGCGACGCACGTTTTCTGTTGTGTATGCAAGCGACTTTCGTTGAAAAGTCGTTAAGCGCCAGAGAGCTTGACCGTATTTAAGGTTATCTCGCTTCATCGTTTGTTTAAATAAAGGAACCGGTTCAGCATGATTTATTTTAAAAAAAACATTTATATTACGCTACTTTGAGTGGAAATTAGACCCAGATTAACTTTTTTTTGTATAGTATTGTGATTTAGGTACCTTCTTTTAGCACAGGTCTATTTTTGAATCACTCGCGTCAATATAACGAGTGATTTTAGTTCGAAAACGATTTTTTTTCCTTTTCTTTTAATGCATATTCGAACGAAAATCACTCGCCATTATGAAGCGAGTGATTCAAAAATAGGGCTCCAGGTAGTGTCATTGGTGATTAGCTTAAATTTTACATAATGCAAGCGTGGCTTACTTGTACTAGATAAGAGTTTCTTACTCATTAGTGAGAGAACATTAGCTCTTTTTAATGATGTAAGAAAAGCACTACAATTTACTTACAAAGAGAGTGCAATTTACTTTACAATTTTTCATCTATTTTAAATCTCATAAAGATGACAGAATTAAGCCAATAGTTAAATTTTTTTTGTTATAGGTAATGTTAAAAAAATACTATAAAAAAATACTTTTATTAATTCCGACCGTACCAAATGCAACATGTAGTGTACAGAGTATCATAATTAATACTTTCTCGTAATGTGATCGGAAAAACGTGTTCTTATACATATTTGATTTAAATAAATAAGTATTTATTTATTTCTGAAAATAATGGTTAATTCACGATAAAATGGTGTTTTGTGTGTTGTTGGTGCTTGGTGCATTGACTATAAGGTTGTTTGTTGGAAGTTTTATATGAAATTCATTGGTCAAAAAACTTGTAAAATGTAACTTTTTATGATAATATCTCGTCTGTGCTAGTGGTATTTAAATTAAGGTAGGTACTGTAATTAGTATTTCGCCGGACAACTAACTATAAAGGGCGTGAGTTCCAATACTCTTAAAATTTCAATTTTTTTCACATGGCTCCCACTCCCACACTTGTTTATCCATAAAAAAAATATCGATCTACTGTTAATAAGGAGTAACATTCTATTCTTTGCCAGACAACTATAAAAGGCGTGAGTTCCAATACTCTTTAAATTTCAATTTTTTTTCACATGGCTCTCCCACACTTGTTTATTAATAAAAAAAAGTTTTTGATCTACTGTTGAGAAGGAGTAAATTTCTATGCTTCATTCTTATTTTAAAATAATTAATACTTTAATCCATTGACTAAAAAGCTAAAAATAACAACTATTAATTTCGAAAAAATATGAATAACAAGAAATACTTTAATCCGTAGCGGGCGCTTGAGATATTCTATAATGGTGTCATAATTTAAGCATGTTAAGCACTTGCGTCCTGCATAGACTATAGAGTAAGGGCCAATTCCCAGCGTGACATCCCGTCTTTGCAGGTACTATTTTCTACAGGATACCGTTTACTAGTATAGTATAGTTAATAATACTAATATTTACCTGGACATTCCGTTTGTGGTGACCCGCATAAAACCGAAACCTGTATTTTACTGATCCAGTTTTTCCAATTACGTGTAATTTTCTATTTAATTGATTTATTCTTATTTTTTATATTTAATAAATTATTAACGTGATTTAAATTATGGATACTGTTTATCTGAAATAAATGAATGTTTATTTATTTTTTTATCACTAAAATGGACTAAGTAGTTTCACTTCTAAATAAAAAAAGGATGCACAAACGCAGAAATAACAATGGCAACGCTGTGAAAAATAATATACAACGCGCCGCTTTATCGATAAGTGCAAGTGAGATAGACATGATACTGACAGGAGTGGACAGGACTGAGTATTCTGCGGGATCCAGTAATACAGTCATACCGCAAAACTGGACTGCCCTGGGAAACAGCCCTAACTAACATGCAACTTAGTGGGCGTACTAAACGAGGGTAAGAAGATGCACTGAAATATACGCGAATCCAAATAGGTGGTTGTGTTTTCAAAAAGATTCATTTTTATGGGTTTGTTTTATGCATCGTGAAAAGGCCAAGGTAATGCTCAAATAGATCACATTTACTTAACAATTTGTATCGTTTTTAGGGTTCCGTAGCCGAATGGCAAAAAACGGAACCCTTATAGTTTCGTCAAGTCTGTCTGTCTGTCTGTCCGTCCGTATGTCACAGCCACTTTATTCTGAAACTATAAGCATCACATAGCTGAAACTTGGTAGGTAGGTGCATCTTGTTCACCGCTTTCCGATTCAGATACAAAAAGTAAGAAAAAATAATATTTAAGGGGGGCTCCCATACATGAAACTTAAATCTAAAAATTTTTTTTACTCAAACCTATACGTGTGGGGTGTCTATGAATAGGTCTTTAAAAATGATGTTGAGATTTCTAAAACCATTTTTTCTAAAAGTGTAAGGTTTGAGATATAGACGCTTCCAAAGTGGTAAAATGGGCGTCCCCCCCATCTAACTTTTGAACTAAGAAAGTGAAAATTTTGAAAAAAATATATGATGTAGATCTCAACAAAAACTTGCAACGAAAATTGGTTTGAAGGAGATCGAACTAGTAGTTTTTGGGATATTGCACATTTTTATCAACCGCAAATATAACTTTGTCTTTCATACAAACACTATGAAAAACAAAGTTATTTTTGCTGTTACAATACATTGTGATGTTTTCGTTAAGTGAAAGTAAGTGGACCCTGAATTCAGTTAAGGGTGGCACGGAACCCTCAGTGCGCGGGTCCGACACGCACTTAACCGTTTTTTTTTAATTTCAACTATGGGTACGTTATGTTGGACTCGCGGAATTTTCGGTATACTTTGTATCGATTTTGATGAATTTCTGTTTTAGGAACTCTAATTTCGTAAGTAAGATTTGTTTCCTGATCGTCTTCAAGCCTAGCCAGTTCTGCTATTTTATAAAATCGTAATTAAATAACAAGATTTTGATAGTTTCAGTAGATGTTGTAGCAGAAATGCTCACTTGTATGGTCATTGGTCCCAGAGTCAAACATACATAAAAAAAAAACTAGGGCCTCTAGGAATAACGTTGAATTTCTGATTAACCACTAAACAAATTGCAAGAAACATTTCATTATTATTCTGACGCAGAAAATACACAGAATAATGATGATTGCATGCATTGCAGGAAAAATAAAATTGAATTACGTTTTTAATTCATTGGTCGTGTGGATTTCAACTGAATTTTGAATATAATTTAATTTAAAACATAAAATGTATTGTCAACCTGTGTACCCCCATTTAAAGGCAAATAAATAATTATTATAATTAAACACGCACAACAAACACACCCACACACACACACACACACAGATCATCATCATCATCATCATCATCATCATTATTATTTATTACTCTTCATTAATAACAAAGTTTTGAATCAAGCAAGAACAAAGTATGTTGCGTAGATACTCGTCATTAAACTACCCTAACTAGCGTATGGAACTGACATCACGAACAAAGTAACGCCATGATTTGACGCCACTTGACATCAACGCATTTACACGGTTACAAATTCGACATTCAAATTCCGAGGAATACGTCACAATCCTGTCATTGAGTTGCGACTTGCAGCCCATTTTTGCTTGGCATAGCTTCTCTATATGTAGTTAACAACTCACTGGTACTCGTACATATTTGAAAGAAAGAAAGATATTTTTTTTATATATCCATCCACCCTTGCTTGAGACCACTGTATAGCGCCCCGCTCTCCCTATAAAAGGAGTAAGCTTTTACTCACGGTGCGTTAGTCAACTCCTGTTCCTTCAGGAACCCGGTTTGAAAATAGAATTTCGAATTTTGGAACGGTTTGTTATTTTCTAATTATTGTACCTATTTTGCCAGTGCTCGGATTGTGCACAGTCGTCATACAGATATATTTAAAAAGGTAAGTAAGACTTTTTAGGTTTTTTATTGATTTTAAATAATTCCATTTTCAGCCAAAGTTTTTTAACAATGTAATACTACTCGTAGTTATGGTGGATTTATTTAAAATTTTAGGGAAAGTGCCTAAAATATTGATAAAGACTTTTATTTTTCTTTTTAGATGATTTTTGTTTCATGGGAAGTAAGAATTGCATTCATAGATTTTTTTTAACCTCATTTTTCCCAAAAATTTAACTAATTCAGAAGATAACAATTGCATCCTGTATTTCTATGGCACTTTTTTAAAAGCTAGAAATGAACTAAGATGTCTAATAGGTACGTTCATTAATTAGACTAGTTAGTATGGAATCATTTTATAATATTCCTCGATGCAGACTAAAGCTCCAAAATGCGTAGGTAGCGGTTGCTTAATAACATAATAATCTACCTGCAACAATCTACCAGAAATAATTAATGACTGCACTAAATCACCACATAAAGTTTAGGCACATCTTTTAAACACGGCTTATCAGAGTTATTAGGATAATAATTAAAGTCTGTCTTGGTGTTCTGAAGCGATTCATAAAAATTATTTGCAAAGTACGCAAAAAAGGTAAAATCTGTTACTGAATGAGATTCAAACCTATATTTGGATTATTTTACTACATATTTCATTAAACGATAAAGCTGCAATTTTTATCATCACAGAATATGGAAGTTATACCACATCATAAGTATATAAAGTACTAATTTTATACAGAGAAAAGTCGTTGAAAATATTACAATCGGCCAAAACATTACAACAATTGTGTCTATTATTTTTATTTTACTATAAGACGACTGGAGGCTTAAAAAATCGATGAATAGATCGATAATATTCTGTGGTAAAATTTTCATTAAAGTTCGTTTTTCGAATTGTAAGATGTTAAACAGTAAAACTATAATCCGAGCGTCCTATACAGCCTGTTTGTTGCTAAACGTGACGATCTTAGTCCTAGAATATTTAATTTGTTAATTAACGCAAAGAATCGTGTTTTAAAGGTTTTATTGATATCCGCTACTTTAGAACAAAATTAGCCAAAAGTTCCATACGATTTTTTTTCATAAAACCTCATTTAACAACCAAAGTACTATTATTGGAAGTATAAAAATTCCGACACGAATCAAGATTATGAACCAATTTTAGTTGCCAGTCAATGGCAAACAGAAAATTCGTTGGCTACTTATTACAAGGGGGAGTCTGTTTGCCTAAATAATTTTCTCAAATTGTGTACTTATTGTTTTGTATCAACAGTCAGGTTGAGATTATCAATATAACAAGCCTACGCGTTTTAAAAGATAAATGTATGATGCTAAATCGGGATATTTAAGTTTATTTTACTTTCTTAAAGGTAACAGTGAAATTTGAAACTCAAGGTTCGATTCTCGTTTTCGGAGTCCAACTTCTGTTCATACAGAGATCTCATACTATTTGCTCTGTAAAGAAGTTGCGTATCAAATGCAATCAAACAATTACATATTAAAACAATAGTTACTTGTCACCGTGTCTACAATCAACGCAATCAATGGATATCTATAAATTAGTACACAATACGTACTACGATAGGTAAACAAACAGTATATACTTAGTTAATGGACGCTTTGTGTATTCAATCCTACGAATTATTAGGTTAAGATGAAAAGAAATCAGGAGCTCTATTTTTGAATCACTCGCAATAATATATACTCGCAATATTCCGAATGATTTTCGTTAGAAAATCAGTAATCAAATTGAGTCGTCTTTTAAGACAATGCAGTGATTTATGAGTGGCAATGATGCTATGACGATTTCAACTGAATTTCATTTAAAAATCGATCATAAACTAGATAAAGTATTCTAATAGCCTAACTGGGGCCCTATTTTCGAATCACTCGCGTCAGTATTTTGTGCGAGTTTGCTTTGATAAATGTTAAATTTTCGAGTGAAAATCAGTTGAAATCCACACGGTAGTTATTTGAAAAAATATATTCCTATTTAATAACTACTCCGTTTCCGTAAGCGTGATTTTAATTGAATTTTAATCAATATTCGAACGAAAATCCCTCGTAACATTGACGCGAGTGTTTAAAGAATGGGGCCTCATGATAGAACATAGATAAATAGATAAAGAAGTACACACATTGAAACTATCACCATGTGGTCAAGGTAACCCGAAGTCTTTTACGTTTAGCCGGTTACTAAGTATTCTAACTCTTCTGTAATTAGCGACCGGTGGTTTCTCTCAAAGGGAAATCTTCAATTATCGTATCTTATTTCCGAGTCACTATCCAGTTTGCTGACTAAAGAAAAACCTTCCTAATTTTTTTTGGTACAAATTTCACTTCCATGATTGTTTTAACCTCTAGAAGGTATGCATGTTCCAAACGACTATCCTGTACCACAGAATATATAGTACTAGCGTACCTGTACATCGATTTGCGATTTTTCTTTGAAATTTGACACCTATGCCGTCCACTATAAAAATATAATACACGTGGTAGGTATATTATGCATTATTAATTTACTAGTTATTTACGGTAAGATGCTATACTCGGCCTTAGTATAGTAGTTTGGGCGAAGAGAAAGGACAGCACGTAGAAGTGAACTTACTACTTATTCTAAGGTTTCATGCCCTAATCTGTCCCTAAGGGTTAATAAGTGGGGAAGAGATTGTATTAAGAGTTAAGAATGTGTTTTCTTTACTATTATTGTTTTGAAAGTGTAGCATTTCTGTTGCCTAATGAAATAATAAGTACTTATTAACCGATGACAATGAAAATAGCTTACGTAAAATAGTCGTAAATAAACAGTCGACCTCATCATTATTATTGTCACTAACAGCCAAAGGACGTCCACTACGTTACGACCTATGTTCCGCAGTGGACGTCCTTGAAGGACGTCCACACAAGGACGGTCTATACCCTACGGTATTCCACAGTGACCGGTTGCAAGCGGTCTGCATCCAATGTGATCTACCAATCGACGTGTAATTTATAGAGATCGCTCTTAAAGATAAGATCTCCATAACTGTAGGTACCTATGTCTTTTGATAAATGCTTGTCCTAGATTATCCTAAAGGCGTTTAAGCATTAAGCTTTGTTTTTACATGAAATGGATAGTTATAGGCCGTAGGTAACTGCCGATAACTACAAATAAAATCATTTCTTTACTTATGTGAGTGACAGTTTCACAATCATAACAGTACCACAGAATATATATACTACTAGCAGTACAACCATCATTACCCCTTCTCTGACCTAAGATGTAACTTAATGAGCACACGCAAAACAATAGTAAAGATTAGCCGACCTTTTGGGGTGGACACAACATTCACAGTTCAGGGAGAGCAGCAAGGAAAGTCACATTTCTATGGCACAGCACCTCAAAAAATCCTGACAATGTTAATTCAACTACTTACAGTTAATATGGGATAATAACAAAGCAATAACAACACTCATAATGTAGGTACTCCACAACTCAAACCACAAAAAAGTTATTTATTTTATTTTATCCTACCTACGATGCAAAATTAAGCTAAAAACCGTTAGAAAGTGCGTATCAAAGTTCGACTAGGAGCTACTTACTAAGAATAAGAATAAGAATATTTTTATTACCATAAAATGTCAAATTTATACAAAAGTTATGGCGGTCCCTGCACTAATAGAGTAAGATCCCAGAGCGATAAGACATAACTTATTTTCTAAAAGATGAAACTTTAAGTTCTCAGTAGTGTCTCATGTACTTTGTGTACCTGCGTGTTTGTGAAGTTTGCCCAGTGACACCTGGGCAGGTACCAGGTAAGAAAGGTGACTAAAAATAAGAGTTACTTTACTTAAATTTAGATGGCTGATTTTTAGATATATTTTATAGAATATCATTCTCAAATGGTATCGCAAGTATCAGACACTTTTCATGGACCAAAACTTTTGTCAGACGCTTTAAAGCTCTACCAAAAATACGATAAATATAAATAAATTCTTACTCTTTTTTTATTAGAAAAAAGTCAGCGGTAACCATTTCACAGCATGTCAATATTCTTACAAATATTCTGTGTATATGCACTATGAAGGCGTGCTATAGTGGAATTTACCGCTTGCTTTTATTTTTTAAAGTAAAATATTTGAGATTTTGAAAGTAAATCCTAAGCAGTATTTTTATCGATATCGATAGCATGTTTAGGTTTCAGGTTGGTGCAGCACTATTATTTTGACGTTTATTGTTTAAGTTGGTAGCACTGTATTTGTTGTTAGGTTGGTAGAAAGTACGTTCATAATCGTAACAACGGGTAAAAGGGAGGTGCCAACTCTTATAACGTAGTGGTTCTATCCTCTTTGATGTATACTATACATTGCGCGCACATACACAGTAGACTGAAACAGAATGTGAGTTAAAGAAGGAGAACCGAGTTACTATGGACGTCTCACTCGCTCTGAAACGCATGCATAATGCTCTCGCGTTCGTACTCACGGCCGAATAATTTTTGTGTTTAGTGGATTTTTGGTCATTCCAATTTGTCTGACTGACTAAATATAATTTTGTAATAGTTATCTTGATAACATATTAAAAAATCAGACATTAAAAAATAAGTAAAGTTCATTTATTTTTGGTAGAGCTTTAAAGCGTCTGACAAAAGTTTTGGTCCATGAAAAGTGTCTGATACTTGCGATACCATTTGAGAATGATATTCTATAAAATATATCTAAAAATCAGCCATCTAAATTTAAGTAAAGTAACTCTTATTTTTAGTCACCTTTCTCACCTGGTACCTGCCCAGGTGTCACTGGGCAAACTTCACAAACACGCAGGTACACAAAGTACATGAGACACTACTGAGAACTTAAAGTTTCATCTTTTAGAAAATAAGTTATGTCTTATCGCTCTGGGATCTTGGACTATAAGCATGGTTTGCTTGTATTGCAGGGGCCAAATACATCTTACAGAAGAGGTTTAGCTTTTATGGCACTAGGTCGGCAGTAAGTTCCTTACATGAACAGTTGACAAATTAAATTTGCAAAGAATACTAATTAATTAAAATATGGTAAAATTATAAAATGCTATTTTAGAATGTAAGTATATCTAAGGTTTGTGTGTGTGTGTGTGTGTGTGTGTGTGTGTGTGTGTGTGTGTGTGTTTATGAGCGCGTTTATGCCTGTGTGATTTATTAATCTAAATAAAAGGCTGTTTCATTTATTATGTCCTCTGTTTCGAGGTAATCAAGTTTTAGAAGCCATGACTCGATTGTTTGTTTGGCTCTGAATGTAGTTAGGGTTTTAATATTAATTTTACGGCATATGAAGTTATAGGTGTATGGGAGTAAGAAGTGAGGGTGGTGTCTAGCAAAAGTGGTGTTTATAGTAGGTATCGGCACTTGGTATATTCTTTTATTTAACAATTCTTCATAATCTGCGGACTTTAAGGTAGTTCTGTGCATGGCCATCGCAGCTCGCAAAATAAAAAGTTGCCGGACTCTTAGGACTTGGCAGTCTTTGTATAGTCTGTCGGTATTAAACCTAAATGGCTTACATAGCATCACTCTAAGAACGGCACGTTGTGCTCTTTCTAGCTGTATGAAAACCGTTTTGGCTGCTCCTCCCCAGACTTTTATGCAGTACATAATCAGAGATTGGCAGAGTGACTTATATACTAACAAAATGATATCCTTGGTTGAGGATTGTCGTAGGGATTTCATTATATATATGCATTTCCGAACTCGTGCTGATAAACTGTGTATGTGTTGTTTGTAGGAGAGGTGTTCGTCAATGAGTATTCCGAGATATTTTATATGGTCGGTTCTATTTATGGACTGGCAGTTACAAGCGAGAAGAGATTGTGTTTGATGTATATGGGAGCAAACATGAGTCTTTAGACATAGGGCCGGTGGAGGTTGTGAGGCTTTGGTTTTGTGAAAAGCTACATAGTTGGTTTTCCCAAAATTAAGTGATAATAGATTTCTTTTCAACCAGTTAGTGACTGATATCATGGCTTTTTCTGCAGTCTTATATGTATCTTCCCAGGATGAACCTTGACACAGTAAGACAGTATCATCCGCGTAACAAATTATATCCGTGTTCTCCAAGGGGAGGTTCAGGATGTCACACAAGTATAATATGAAAAGGGTGGGACCAAGAATACTGCCTTGTGGCACTCCAAATTCAATCGGTAGTTCATCGCTGATGTGTTGGCCAACACGTGTACATTGTGACCTATCTGTAGTTTACGTTCATATCCTAATATAACAAGCATGTTTACATTAAAACTAGTGGTCTCCCGCTATTGCGTCCGCGCGTTTTGATTTTGTCATGCCAGCGTGATGTTTTAGCCTAAAGCACACCCCTACACACGCTAGGCGACCGCATAATGAGAACCCTAATTCCGGCGCGATAGTGAGGTAAGTCAGACTAGGGAGGGGAGGTGAGTGACTGTTCCGTATGTAGTACTATTATATATTCTGTGCCTAAAGCCTTACTCAATAAATAAGCTATACAAAACAAAGAGTTTTTTTTAATCGGTCCAGAAGTTCCTGAGGTCTAACAAACAATCTCTCCAGCTTTAGAATATTAGTATACTTATACATATAGCTGTAACTACTACTCGTTTAACTTGTAGAGTTCGTTTAACACGTTCCGGGTCACTATTCCAGACACAATAGATGTTTTATTGTTTTCAAGCCTGTAGGCGTTCACTCTCCCGGAACGTGTTAAAATAACCAGTCGGATCTGTTTGTACTGTGCTAGGGTTATGGTCGGTGTTGATAATAGGAGGACTTAATTGACTCAACCGTTAATGATAGCCACGATGACCACTTCATAATAAATGATGTCGTTACTGAGCGATTATCATTATTATTTCGACGAAAACTACGAAAATATTCAAAATTATATCGCCCACACCCAGATTAGGATGAGCCGAGGATTATTATTTTAAGCTACGCCAATGTAGACTTAACTAAATAGTTAGCAATTTATTTTACATCTTATAAACACGATTAATAAAAAATATGTCTGTCTAATAGTCTCTTAGGGTCTTCTTCTCTAAACTAAAGAGTTGAAGAACGCATTTTATGCTTTCTTCAAATCTATTACTCTATTCGTCATTATTACATAAGTATTTACGTTTAACGTCATTAAAAATTAAACATTCCACAAATAACACATAGGCACGAGCTCTAAATACATAATTTGTATAGTATTTTTTTGTTCTTGTAGCGGCGTAGAATGTAGATTCGTAGTCGTGCTACGAATGCTACGATGATGAACTGAACAGAAACCTACTTAACGAGAGGATGATAGTTAATAAATAGATTTTATAAAAATATCTTCATAATTTAATTGCCATTTTAGAATGCATAATTATGTGGAATAAATAAATCAATACTTTCAATAACCTTGAATATACTTAATACCCTTTGAAGATTCTAAAGCTAGGCTACCTCTAAATTAACACCATAATGAAATTATCGCAATATTTTGAAGTACATGTAGCTTTTTTCGATAGCAACAACTTGTATCATAAGACCATCCTTATCGTCCAATAAACGATGCACTATTTTAAAGGTGCATTGAGTTTTAGTATTATTTTTACGAGTAAAAGCACTAGTAAAAGCATGAGGTAAGGAAGTATCGAGGTAGCAAAGTGCATATTACTTGAAAGGAAATCTTTGCAAGCAATTTGCTGAATGAATAGACATACTAAGTTGACTGGGTTACACGTGCGTTAATTATCCAGAATTTTCTTATTTACTTTGTTCTGAATAGTGCATTATATTTTGCCGATAATGCTGACATGATGCTGATTCTTATCAAAAATATGAAGTTTGGTAATAATAAGGTGATCTTTCTATACCAATATTACCAATAATAACACCTATTGGTGTAGAAAGATTCATTATTGATTGCTGAGTTTGTAGATAAGTGAAGCAATCAAGTGTACATAACTAAACTCTCCTACAATGAGAAAAAAATAACATCGCAGACTAATTAACGGAAATGAAAGTCGTGGCGTCTTAATTGAACGGAAAAGCAAAATGGCAACATAAAATACAGATTTAACATCATCAACTTTATCGTGTACTAGGGTTTTCACAGTGAACCAATTTTTGCATAAACTTTTTTGAGAATAATAGAAAATTATCTTCATTTGCGTTGTATAAATCATGTCATTTTGTTGCAAACTGTACCCGCAACAACACATAAATGCGCATCCAACACTGCATTGTAATCAGTTGTAATAAGAGCGATTTTGCAGTAAATATGAAAATATGAAGTCTAGTGTATTGGCAATGCGCAATGCTTTGTAAGTAAATCAACCCCGACCTTTACGAGTATAGTTCGTTAAGTTTGTTTTTTAAGTCACAGAATAATGTTATCCCGAGTGTTCTTAGCCATGTCTCATGAATATATGTTCAAGCGTTGTTTAACTGCGATGGTTTTTTTTTAAAATTTAACATTTAATGTAATATTTATATTATTTTGTGACCTTCAAACTTCAAAGGTCTAGATGTTAGAAAAGGAACTTTAAAAAAAATCAGTTACGTTCTGTTTATGTGATGTTTGCTCCCAGTGAGTCTACAATCTACATAGTTCTTTTTTGTGACTCATGTATGATACTGTCAGAACCTAAGGTATAACGATTTTTCTCCGCAATAACTGTACGTATTGTCCCCAGCCGCCATGGTCCCCAACATACCACTACTGCTCATCATCGTGGCCCTCACCTCAGTGGCATCACAAACCTTCCAGTATTCCCGAGGTTGGACCAACGGGAAGAGGGATGGCCACAAGCGGGAAGATGTTAAAGATGTGGCTGGAGCCTTAGAGAGGATCCTTAGCCCTTGCCAGGTTAATAAGCTGAAGTACGTGCTGGAAGGGAAGCCTTTGAGTGAGAGAGTAAGTTGCTTTAAACCTTAGGATGACTTTATTAATCTTAGACATTTCAGATTTATGCAGATGTTAGCTGTTGCTTTACAGCTGGTTCTATATACGTTCTTATATTCTTAGGTGGTACCTAAATAAGGATATATAACACCATCACTGGAACTCTTGTGTAGCCATATACTGCAGATTGTCATTATTAAAACCACAAACCCACCTAAAACCTTGGCCAAAAACTCATGACGACGTATTCGACTCAAAGATCAGGGAATTTGAGAGTTGGTGACGAAAAATACATCATTACTGTATGTCAAAACATATACATTTTGTAAAAAAAATAAGTTAGCCTGTAACGTCTCACTGCTGGGCAAAGGCTTTACCTCAACTATAAGGTTCAGTGCAGTAAGTCGCTTTCCCTACAAATACCTCCCCATACAATTTCAAGGAACCAAAAATTTTAAACGCTATGTCACTATTAAATTGATGCCATCCTTTTCCAGTTGTTCGTTCCCTGCGACTACTTCGATGAAGAAATGGACAACCAATCGAAGAGGTACAAAGAACGAAGCCAAGACCCTCTGTTTGAAGCTTTCCAATGAACAACTGACGGGATACAATGTGACAAATGTTATTTTGCGTTACGAAACTAAACTTTAACACTTATTAATCGGTCGCTCGATTACAATGACGGAGTAGCTTTGTGTAGCTTTTTATATTACAAAAATTAGTATCTATTAACTCATAGCTCCTGTAGGGGCTGATAAATGAATTAGGATCATAAGTAATGCTGGATTTTGAACCAACTTATTTTAAAACGGTACTCTACCAGAATTCAGATGGCTATTGCATCGGTTGGAAAGAATTTTTTTAGGTTTTTGACATTAACCTTTCAGGGACAAACAACATGAATGCAAGAAGAAAAGTTTTTTTATTGTTGTCGATTTAAGTACATTTAAAATGGTTTTCTGATTCATTTATCTGCATACTATGATGATCTAATTTAATTTACTAATGCGTAAATTCGTCCGATTAGATGTATGATCTTAGATTCCATAACATAAAATTACAACAAATACTCTTTAAAGTTATTGAAATTACATGAGCTGTAAACTGATTATTTTATGTTTATGAACGTACTTAATGCATATTGGGCTGGAATTATGCATTATAAATAAGTTGTCAGTAAAATAATGTTTAATTAATTATATTCTTTAAGTTACTCCGACATCACCTATTAACTTAATATTAAGACAAATTAATAAAAAATGAAAATATACATTACTTCCACCCTAATACTTTTCCCTCCTTCATGCTTTATTTTATAAATTACACTCGTTTAAAAAAAATAGGTAACGTGATTCCATAATAAATGAATATACGTAATCTATATCTTAGAAAAAAGTTTAATAAAATGTAAAAAATAGATATCTTTATAATAAGTAATTCTAAAATACGTGGTCTATTTATTGTAAGTTAAAAGAGATATTTGTGAAATGAATTGCTACTATGTATATTAATGTTGACAACAATGTAAAGTGGATCGATAAATAAAAAATAGATCGGTACATTTGTGTTTTTTTCTTGCCTTGTAAACATGAAATGATGAAAATTTACAACGTCGTAAAAAGCATCAATCAGGGTCGCTAAATTGTCTTGAAGACTGCTTCTGGCTTCAGAAATGTATGGATGGATAGATATAGATACATTGAGAAAAGAGACAGTTTCTTAAATTCTTTGTTGCACCACAACAAATACAAACAATAAAAAAAATCTAATTATATTTTGTATTTCCAAAATAAAGCAACAAAATACATTCATCAAGTGCTGACTATGCTACCCATGGAAATAAAAATAATTTGTAGAAGGTCTTTTTTTTGAGTTTTGAAACTTTTAACATTTTGCCGCCTCAGCAAAATTTTAGTTTTAGCGCCATCTATCCGTTACAGTAAAACTAAATTATCATTAACTGCCATCTATGACTTTTTGTTTGTACTAAATACAGAAATACTAGAACGGTTAGGCTTTAAAAGCTGTCATCTAGTGTTGAGTAGCCGAACTATTTCGTGTGACTTTAATTTCATGATCTACTGCGCGATAGATGGCGCTGCATATTTATGAAACAAGTCGCTAGATGTCGCTAGTATTTTTGTTTTTTAATCATAACCATTTATTCTATAAAAAATACGTAATCGTACTTTTCTGTTCCTTGTTCTCGAATGATATTGATAAGGTTTACTATTTTTTTAGTACCAATCAATGTGAAGAATCATGTGAAATCTTTTTTATTGCCTTCGAACACAAAACTGCTAACTTAAAACCTTTTCTATTTTATTTCATTACAGTAAGGTTGAGCATCCTTTGAAAATGTGCCTACCTAGCAATTTTGCTTCATCTATCATCGGTAACTAGCGTCATTATGGTCGTATTAGATAGGTAAAGCCACAAGTTGTAATATCGACGTATTTATGGGGCTCGTATGTAATGGCTTTTGAATCAACTACGGGCTATTATTTCGGTTTTAATAATGTACTTACGAGCATATAAGGAGGGTCATTAACTTGTCTAAGTACCTACACGGCTTCACATTTTGGAGCGATTATTTGATGATTAAAAATAAATAAACTGTTAAAATTTGAGGTATACTTAGTAGGTAATACATTTACAATTGCCTTTTTATATAAAGCGTATATGTATATTTTTAGGTAAATCAATACCTAGTTAATGTAGTAGTAGTAATTGCTACAGAAGTACAACTAACTAACCAACAAATAGAATATTAAAGTTAAATACAAAACAAAGGACTCATAGCTTCGGCGGCAAAATAAACACCAATCCTTAATATGACTAACTACATTTATTTAATTTTACATTACAATCTAAACTAATAATCATTTAGGCCCGGTTGCATGATTGATAGTTAACTGTACTAATAGTAACATGTCGTTACCATCTGAGAAATATTTACGATTTACTTAAAGGAAAAGTACTTTAACCAAAGCAAATTTTAATACCCATTGTTTAAGGTATTTTTTTATTCAAAACACGCACAATCGTAAAAATTCAACCGCTGGTAGCAACACTAAACCATTAGTTATCTATCGATCACGCAACCGGACCTTAGTAGCTAAACTAAAGTGGCAGTAGGTACTGTACTTACATAGGAAACCTACGAGCTTGCGAGCAGCATATAAACTAATTTATGAATAATCTTTTTATAGTATGTAGTATTAATCAGAAATCAATAACAAAACATAGTTTTAATCCCAACGAAGACATAACTATCGGAGAATTATAACCAAATATGGATTCGAATTGGTTTTCGATTTAAAGACCGGAGTCGACTTTGTTTATTACAACTTCAGCCAGTTCAGACTCAATTATCCGGGTAGAGGTGCGCGTGTGTCGATAAACCGCTTTGACTGCTTATCGATACAAAATTATAAAAAAATGGTAGTCATATAAAACATTCATAAAAAAAGAATGGCGAGTACTCCACCGACAAGCGTGAAGCTCTTAAGTTTAAGTTTAGGAAGAAAAAACATTAATACATATAAAAAAAAACTAAATACTATAGTATTGATTAGTCCAAGATAAAATAAAGGTTTTTTTGAATTTTTGTTAGGTGCTTATAGATTTGCTCATTTTATCTACATATTTATTTGGTTAGTTAAACTTAGTAACTTAAGTACTAAAAATATGTATGGAATCTAACGTTAAAAAAATATTTTTTCGTAGTAACTTTTAATTGTTACTAAAATTATAAAACATAATTGTCCTTCACCAAGGAACAAAAAAGAACACAAGAATAAGAAAGTAATTAATTATTGATAGTGATTTCCCCAACGTTTACGAGAAAATATTGTTCTAAATAAATATTTAGACCTAACTGATTGTAAAACGATTACGGTTTTCATAAAAAAATACTATCTCTTGAAGATATCACTGTTAATTCATACTATTACTTTTATTCATATTATTATTCATATTCATTACTACTGTAAGTGGAAGCTAATATGAAAATTAAAACCATTACCGATGTGAACTGTTAGCTCTTAAGTAAGTCCAATGATATTATTAATTCTACGAAACATGAACTCGTTACACAATATTTTATCGACAAGCCACCATCTCCGTCCCTAACTTTGTAAGAATGAGATGCCCTAAACTTAAATCCGTTTCCCGCCATCACACAATCTGTACCGGGCAGCCGACCAATCACAGCGCAGGAGGGCGGCGCAGCCGGCCAACGGACGCCTCCGATTGGTCCAAATTATTAAACGGGTTGCCTATAATATAAAAAAAGTCTGCCGCGTAAACCTTACAATTGAGTGCCACTTTTTGTACGTTAAATTGATGAAAAAAGACTTGGAAAAATTGGCGCTGAGATGAAATAAAAAATGATTTATTATGCCCGCCGCTTAACTTTTAACTTATTGGACGTTAATGACTTTTGATTTTGCACGGAAACGGTTTTGAATTTCCCCGTCTGTGTTGCCAGTTATCGTTGTAATTTGTTCAATTACTCCGACGATAAAAGTGTTTGATCGGAGAAATGCACGACGTATTTTTTTTTTACTTAATCGGTTTTTTTACAGTATTATAATATTATAATATAATTATGCAATAAAGTTTGTAAAATACAATGGCTTCGTTTATGGTTATTGTTAAAGTTTATGGCACAGAATATATAATAGTACTACATTTATGGCGCAATGTGTAACCAAATGAATGAATAAATGGTAAATAAGGATGCAACTGCTATGGAATATGTATGGTTAGGAACCTATTCACAATTTTTCTTGAAAATCATCAAATTGTGTGTTTGGGAAAACATAGCCTTAAGGCCCATGTAAATCAGACGAGCGAATGCTCATTCTATCCCCACTTCATTAAATTCTTCTACTCAGAGCATTCGTTCGTTGTTCTATTGCGTTCTATAGAAAATTCTAAGAACGCTCGCTCGATATTTTTGTGCAAAACGCTAATAGAGCTTCCGTTTAGAAGAAAAGAACAAGAAAAAATGTTCTTGTTCTAGCTCTAGTTCTTTGTTCGTTTGGTCTTAACCTTGGATGAATTAACCACTGGATATGAAACGCAAGTGCGAATGTATGAAAACATAATCAACCAATTTCTGCGGGGCGGGGGGAGTTGGTCGTGTCACTAAATGACATTTAGTGCGTGAAAGTGTCGATAGTTGTCTATCGATATGTGTTGAACGAATGAATGATCGGATCTTATGCAAAATGTTTTTTTTTTTGGTTTATTCGTCCAAGATCTAAACCCACCTTTACAGAAACGTATCGTAGATTATTATTATCATCAACGTTTGGCGCGAATCAAATTGGTGGAATGTCTATGTGAGTTGTTATTACTACGTGTAGAAAAGCTAAACCAAGCACAAATGTGTCGCAAATACGACCAAAATCAAAAATCAAAATAACATCAAGATTGTGAACTGGGCTCCTATTTTTGAATCACTCGCTTGGATATGGCTTGTGATTTTCGTTCGAAAACACATAAAAAATCAATGGAAATCACTCAAAATCTAAACGTGAATACTCACAAAATTGAGATATCTTTTTTTAAATTTCTCCTGTGTGGATTTCGATTGATTTTCATTCTAAAATTGGACTTTAACTAATGAATATCACACGCCATATTGACGCGAATGATTCAAAAATAGAGCTCCTGAATTGTGACGTTTTCCTTGATATTTGGATTTCGAATATGAAACCGTATGACTTGATGACAAGTGGTGTCAATTCATGGCGCACGAGATTCGTTTGTAGTGTCAGGTTGCATACGCTAGTAATAGTAGTTCAATGAATGTCTCCACGTAAACAGCTCACAAACGTATTGTCGTTTTAATATCAACCTCACCCACAGTCGGCTGAGCGGATCGCGATAAATCGCTCGTCGCCGGAATAAAGTCGTCACGGTATCGCTATCGTTGCGCCCACGCCGCGCGCGCGATGTATGGCTGATCTTTGCTGTAAAGTTTGGGGTACACTGAGAGAGGTTTGAATATAAAAACAATATTTTGCTTTAAGTTTTTGGACTACAGCTCTGTAACTGTTTACTAACCTTGAAAATAATTTTTTTTAATTTTAAAGATACACAAAACAAATTACAGTTAAACATAAAACAGAATTATTATCTAAAACATAGGTGCGGAACTGCAATTCAACGCATGTGTACACAAATTTATCCAAAAATGAAAAGAAAGAAGAAGAAGTGAAGAAAAGAAAAAGAAAGAAAGAAGAGAATATAACAAATACTGAAAACCGCATCAAAATCGGTTTAGCCAAATTTGAGATAATCGCGGGCAAACATATATACATATATACAAATATACAGTTTAAACTGAGAACCACTTTTTATTCAGGGCACATTTGTTTTTATTTTTTTCACTGTATATTTGACGTTCATAAGTGTCATTTCATGACCTAAATTGAAATAACGATTTTGAATTTGAATTTTGAATTTTATGAAGTCGGTAAACAAAATCTTACTTCTCAAGTTGCTCTCAGTGTACCCTCAGAATGTCAAGATACCAGCAAGCAAGGCGCAGGCCGGCGCTATCACGAAACGAAGCGTGCGCGAGCTAGCCCATTGAAATGTGTTCTGCAAAACAAATCCAAGGCACAACTTTAAATTGCCAAGAAACAAATCTTATCATAGGGGAGGACTTCTACTTCATTTTCATTTTTAACATCTCAGCAATATTTTAACCTGTACCACTCCACTCAAATGCTGAATAAAAACTATAAAAATATGAAAACTTCAATTTTAAAATGTATGATAACTTTAAACGCTTTTTCCTACTTTTTAATTACTGTTTTGTTTTACCATTTTGAGTGACTTCAAGAATGCAACATCAAATATGTTTCATTTTGGAAGTCACTCAAAATGGTAACCTTTTCCTGAATATAACAAATTGGTACTTTACTGAAAATCACATCAAAATTGGATTAGCTAAATTCGAGATAATTGCGGGCAAACATATAAACATAAATGTTTGTACGTATTATTCTTAGTGTGACCTGCATGAACAATCATAACATATTCATCATCATCATTTTTGCGGGTAACTGCAAACAGGTAGTCCGTTTGAATATTAGCATTAAAACACGTTTGCTACTGAACAGCATCCTGCAGAAAACAGGACTTGCAAAATACGGGATACCTCCGTACGGCCCATCATGATAGACACATATGTAAGGCATCATTAGTTGAAAATGACTGATCAATCCGGCTGATCAGAGAAGGTTACACCATAAGGCTTGCAGACCAGAAAGGTAGCTTTGATGATGATGATGATGAATGCCAAACGGAACAGGATGCGAACATGTCTGTCTGGTGAGCACACCGCGCGGGCGTCATTGAACTACTATTCTATTTCTCGTACCACAGAAAATACAGGGTGGAATTGCAAGGGGGTGCCAAATTTTTGGAGGTGAAAGGGACCATCAATATGAACAACTTTTACTATGGGGTCATGGTCAAAATCTTAAATAAAATTTCAGGTTCCCCATACAAAATCAGTCACCTACATTGACAATAATGTATGGAGAGGCAGAAAATAAAATTAATAATTGAACGATGGTCCCATAGTAAAAGTTGTTCATATTGATGGTCCCTTTCACCTCCAAAAATTTGGCACCCCCTTGCAATTCCACCCTGTATACGAGCTCGTACTAGTGTATGGAACTGACACCGCGAACAAATCTCGTGCGCCATGAATTGACGCCCCTTGTCATCAACTCATACAAATGGTTCATATTCGAAATTCAAATTTAAAGGAATACGTCATAATTCATAATATTGTCATTGTATTTGCGATTCAATTTTTGCTTGGCATAGCTTCTCTATACGTAGTAATAACAACTCGCTGGCGGGCGTCGGCTCATCTATACATATAATAAGACTGTAAAAGATCGATTTCTGTACATTGAAGATTTTTATGAAAAATTGTTACAGGGGGTCTTAATTACCGTAATAGAAGCCAAAACAACAATTTTTAAAATTTTTGTCTGTCGGTCTGTCTGTCTGTCTGTCTGTTTGTCTGTCTGTCTGTTTGTCCGGGCTAATCTCAGAATCTACTGGACCGATTTTGATGGGGCTTTTTTTATTTGACTCAGCATCACTTGGAGAGTAAACTAGGATAGAAATAATCACGCCAATAGACTTAGGGGGTAGGCAGAAAATATATATATATAAAAGAAAGTCGTGTTTGTTACAACACTTATAACTTGAGAACGGCTGAACCGATTTGGCAGAAAGTTGGTGGGGTGGTAGCTTAGAATCAGGAAAAGCATATAGGATACTTTTTGTCCCGCTAGACGGGGCCGGGGCTGGGGTAGCACGGGACCGGGACGAAACGGTGGGGAGGTAGCTTAGTACCAGGAGAAGGACATAAGATACTGCATATAGGATACTTTTTGTCCCGCTAGACGGGGCCGGGGCTGGGGTAGCACGGGACCGGGACGAAACGGTGGGGAGGTAGCTTAGTACCAGGAGAAGGACATAGGATACTTTTTATCCCGTTCGATGGGGCCGGGGCTAAGGCGGGACGGGGCCGAGGCAAAACAATTTAAAATAAATGTGGGTGGAAATGAATCTGTAAAGTGTTTTAATTCAATGTCTAGTGTTTCCTCCATATTGGTTTGTATAAATAAAATGAATATTTGGTACTTTATGGTACTTGCCAAAGTATAACAAAACAGTGCCATGAAAAAATTTATATTTAGATCCATTTTTTCCACACAACAAAGTAAAATGTTAGTAAAGTAGTAGTTTTTTTTGTGGCAAAGTAGCAGTTAAAAGTAAAGTAACCATATTATCCTATCAAACAAAGGAATTCCTAATCGAAATACAAATTGTGAACGTCCAAATAATCGGTATGGTCATAATAATTGATCACCTTTGATGTACCTACTACTTGCTTCTTATTGTTGTAATATGGCCAATATTAATGATAAGTGAGTACTAAAATGTACTATATAAATACTTTATATCTTGCGTACTTATAAGTACTTATACTTAAGTACTTATACTGAAGTATCTTATTTGTAAAATCATAAGCCTATAAATTAAAAATTCTATCCAAAGTCACTATTCCACGCGGACGAAGTCGCGGGCACAGCTAGTTAATACTATGCGTTTATCGCGCTCATTTAAATGCCTTCGGCGTGTAAGTGATGGCTGGGAGGTACGGCACTAAGAAAGTGCCCACTTATGCCTCGTCCTGGACGCCAGCGGGCGGAGCGGGCGACGGCGCGCGCGTCTTGATCAAAGTTCATAGATTTGTGTGAAGCTGTTCTCGACGATAGCGGTGCGGGCGGAGCGGGCGGCAAGCGTTGAGCTGTATTACCGCCCATACCGCCCGCTTCGCCCGCTGACGTCCAGGACGAGGCCTTAATCAACCCAGTGCAGCGCGTCTTTCTGTCCCTGTAAAAGTTAACTTAACGTAATACTACTTGGAAAACAGCACCTGCCAAAAAACTACTCGGTACCATAACCATAACTCTCGCAGATGTTCACATTTTGGTTTCATTCAAATCTGATTTTTATTCGAATTTCAAAGATGTTAGATAACGTATATTTGGGGAATAAATATTGACGAGTGCGAAAGAGCTTTTATAATATAAATGTAAATATCATGAAAAAAATAGCTAAAAACAAGTATTGGACACCAATCAATAGATTGCTCTGGTCCCAAAGCAAGTAGCTAATGCAATTATATTATGGAAATCAGCAACAAATTAAGGAAAGTAATATTGACATCCCCAACCAAAGATTTATTATAAAACCAAATAACCTACATCACTCTGAAAAATAAGAACATAATTACAATAACATTATTATTTACTTATAATGTTATTGTCATATTTTAGCTTGGCATTAAGTCCCAAATGGTCGGGACTTCCTTACATCCGTACCTGTAGCCATAATAAAGTTTGAACAGAACATAATATTAAATAGCTTTTAACATTCCTGCGGTTATCTTAACGCGTCGGTGACATTTATATTTAGCCCAATCCGTGTCCAATGTTTACCTTTCTGCCTCTTTATCGGAGGGTCCTTTGGTCTTGGAGGTTATAGGGTTCCGTAGGAAATAAGGCGTAATTAATAATGATCTTTGCGTGGGCTGTACTGTTCATTCTGAAAATAAAATAAGGATTAAATACATATTTTTTGTAGAAGCTATCTAAGTTGTCAAATGCTATTTTCTTGACAAATTTTATTTTCTCTGATATCTATTATGGTTGAATGGTAGAGAATGCTTTTGGCATTAAGTAAATCATATTATTTACAATCATTTTTGTGCATAAAGTTTTAAATTAATACATTTGCATGGTTGTTATATTCATTGAAATTGCTCCAAAACCATGCAAATAGAACACAAAGATTAAATGGATGCAAATATTGGATTTCAATTATTTTTTGTTTCTTAGTCTTTAAAAAGTATCTTGGTGACTGAGAGCCAGAAAACATTAGTTTTATACTGAACCCTCAAACTCCCAAAAACCCGAGTGAGGCGCCACCTATCACGAGTAGTGAGTGATTTGTGTCCACTCTGGCCTCGTATAGTATGTTTTGAACCTTTTTAGCCCAACAGGCCCCGATAAAATCGTTATAAAAGTGTAATTAATTGAGCGTATTAAATGCGTCTGTTCTCCGACCCATAATACACTCGTATCTGTAAGATAAGTCGTGGTTTAAAAGGATGGGGAATATGATGTCAAGGTTTGAAGGTCGTATTGAGTCAAAATATATATAGATTTTTAAATAAATAAAATAATCAATAAATAAATTATAATCTATCTATCTTCTATCTTCTATACATATAAAAGGCTTTGTCTTTTGTTTGTTTGTTTTGTTTGTTTGGCTTTTGTTTGATTTGATTTGATTTGATTTGTCCTGAATGACTGACTGACGGATCAACGCACAGCCTAAACCGCTGGTCGTAGAGACCTGAAACTTAGAGGGTGTGTTCTTTGTATGACGTAGGGATCCGATAAGAACAGATTTTCCAAAATTCCACCCCTAAGGGGGTAAAAAAGGGGGGCAAAGTTTGTATGGGACAACATGATTCCTTGGTCCAATGTACTTAAAATTTTGCACAAACATTCTTTAAGAATATTAACGAAAAATGTGTATCGAATTTTATTGAAATTTATCTTGTAACGGGGTTAAAAAGGGGTAGAAAGTTATTTTGGGGATGATTTGCTACAAAATTGATATCAATACTTCTTAGTGGTTACGATTAAAATTATTTTTATTTTTATTCTGACATTCATTTGACATGTCTGAAAACTCAATGTTTTGACACATGTTTGTTATTAATGTTGCTCTTGAGAAGAAACTTTATTCCTTAGAATCTTTCTTAGAATGCTTAGAATAGTAAAGAATCATATTTTGTGTTTATATAGGGCAGGTATCAAGCGGTCTGTGTCCAGTGTAATCCTGCAATCTTAATAAGGTCGTTTGTTTATATTGTCGGTGAAATTCTACGCTACTCCTGTGTTCGAAGGGTGTCCAATCTGGAACTTTTCTGCAAACTTTTCGTGGGGTGCCTATGTTTAGCAGTGGACGGCCTTTGGGTGTTGAAGATGATGATGGGGTAGAGTAGATCCCTATTCCCTACATAGAATTGTCCCTTTGAATTCAAGAAAGTAGAGTATTCGCTATAATCATAAGCAAAGTTCAAGTTAAAACTAAAGGTAGCGGGAGAATACTTGAGGGAATTTTGCTTCTCCCACAGCCTGTATGTGGCATGATGCTGTGTAAGCGCACAGAGTAGCCTGGTCTTTTTAGCAACCGAAAGAAATATAATTGACGATAGGCGTAGTAAGTATTTCCATTTCGTTGTAAATTAAAAAGATAATGTCCCCGTGTAAGTTTGACCAGATTAAAGATCAGGCTACGTGTTGTGTGTACATAAAATATAACATTAAAATCTATCTACGCATTTCTATGCATACATTTAAAAAAAATATGTTTTTGTTGGTTTGTTTCAATGCGCTAATCACAGGAACTATTGGTCCCGTTATAAAATATGTTAGATACATTGTTAGATAGCCAATTTATCGGGGAAGGCTATAGAAGTAGTTTAATGCGTATAGGCTTATAAATATTTTCGCTACGATCTATGGGAACGGAGTAAAACTATTACGCGCGTACGAAGTCGCTGGCGGGCCGCTAGTATACCTCTAATATATAGAGAAGCTAAGCCAAGTAACAAAATAATGTGTCGCAAATACGACGACAAGATTGTAACGTATTCCTTGAAGAATTTTGAATATGAAACCGTTTGTTTGTATGAGTTGATGATAAGTGGCGTCAATTTATGGAGCACGAAATTTGCTCGCGATGTCAGTTCCATACGCTAGTGATAGTAGTAGTTCAATAAAGAATTCTGGATTTTTTCATCTTTTGTATCAACTTAACTCAAAATGGAAAGTATGCCAAGGTTTTAGAAAAGTTTTTTGTAACAATAACAAACGCAACGAACTACCAAGTACTTTAGAAATGAAGTTCCCTGATAAATTGCTGATTGACGTTAAATATAGGTAGGTACGTTAGATACGTTATCTCACAACCGGAGCCCTATTTTTAAATCACTCGCGTCAATATTACGAGTGATTTTCGTTCAAAAACGAGTTTTTTTTTCTTTAACTTTTTATTCATCTTCGAACGAAAATCACTCGCCATCATGAAGCGAGTGATTCAAAAATGGATTTCCCGGTCGCTGTAGCTGAGGCCTATGTTCAGCAGTGGACGTCCTTTGGCTGATAATGATGATGATAATTGGTTAGATTGCCTACTCATTGTGCCTATAACGTGTTATATAGGTAGACTACATTGATCGTTTCTACCACACAAAATGGGCGCAGAAACTATAGTTCCCCGTTTTGATACTTCTACAGCATTCCCAATCCAATGTGAACCAATTTTCATGAAATTTTAAAAGCAATGCAGCATCACACATCTTAGCCATTCCGCTAACCCAATAGAAATGTGTTATTATTTGTTATTATCATTGGCAGTGTCCTTCTCTCTGCAATCCAATCCGATGGCGACATATTTACTGTTATCGGCTCTCAGCAACCTAAACACAAAGCCTGGTTGATATAATTTTTATGAGATCTGCTATGTTTGTAGTGCGACAAAATGGTCTTGATATATCGACGATTGTTAGTTGTGACTATGTAAGTTCTAGCACAAAAGAAATGACACCTTGCTACAGTAACATAACCGTTCACACTTAGCACCATATTAGTGTACGTAGAAAACAAGTAAGTTCTTAAGATTGCATTATAAATGGACAATGCCTAATATTTCTATACGTAATAATTATCTGGTCCAGTGACTAGTTAAAACACGTTATAACAGGTCTACTTGTGATTAATGTAAATTCACTTTATCGCACAACCAGTGAATAAAGCCTTTAAGCAAGCACAAACAAAACAAATCAATTGCTATGGCGGATTCAGCCGATCCGAGGTTTGAAATTTTCCTTCTGAACATTTACATCCGGAAACCATTCCACGGCAAAACACCTTGGAATTCGGATCTACCATCAAGTATCAAAACCTCTCAGTCGCTCTACATCCAAAATCGAGCCAAAAACGTCTTCACGACGTGTCTCGCGTACTAACTGCGTCTTACCTGCCTACCGACCACTAGCGCGATTGTTATGTTATTCCCCGGGACATTTACGAGTGACAGAGACCGTTTCTTATGACGCCAGAATACGTACCTTTCCGATTCGGGATAATTCCGCAAATGCAAGCTGAAACGTTATCCTGTTTGTAACATTTGTAGTTTCGTAGTCACGTAGAGAAGTTACGTAGATTCTGAAGCAGGAGCGTAATTATATGCTACTACTGCAGATACTGCAGAAAAGTATGAACAAACAAGGTGTAGGGCCTTTAACGAGCTAAAAAAAACAACAATGATGTGGACGTGTTTTGCAGGTTTTCTCAATACAAAAAGAACATCTCTGACATCATAAAAGCCAAGTATTCTCAATCACCCTCGAATACTGAATAACTGCTGATTTGTTAATTATTATTTTTTTCTATTTGGTTTGTTAATAATATCAATTCATTCTAACTTCTAATCTTTAACTTCCACACTATGGTTCGATATATAAAATCATGTTATGTACACTATCGTTGGACTACAGTTTTGTCTGTAATTTAATTAGAACCCTTATTTATAAGCTAGTTAAGACTGTAATCTGTTTGTGTACTTCATAAATAAAATAAATAAATAAACAAAATATTGTTAAGACTTCAATGATAGTTATAAAAGTAAGTTGCATTATCCGAGTGCATAGATTAGTTGAGATATAAGAGGTTGATTTTCATTCAAAAAGTTATGTAAACCATTAAATTTATATCACGATGATCTTAATTCTTCCTATAAACTCATAATTTCTTTACCCAAAGGTTGTCTCGAAGAGATCGCTTATAGCGATAAGACCGCGTACATTGTACATTTTTTTTTACGAATTTGTAAATATTTTATGTGATGTGCAATAAAGAGCTATCTTATCATATCTTAAGAGGTGACCGATAAAGAAAAAAAATGCAATCAAAATAAAGGGTTATGTGAACATTAAAACCTAATTAATCAGGCGGTAAAAGAATCTAATACCGTATTTCAATCGCATTCTCAAATAATTTGGAATATACCTGATTGAACTAAAAAAAGAATCATCTCACTATTAATTCTCGTTTTATAGACACCCATGGACAAACATACATAACTTACGAAAATATATTATTAAATTCCAACGATATCACATACATACATGTCGAATTGATAACCTCCTTATTTTGAAGTCGGTTAATAAAAACTATTTTACGGTGCCGTAATTCGTCGCTAGCATACCTATACCATTTCGGCATCTACCTTTTCTCTTTTTCCATACTCCACTAGACGTGAACACTGAAAAAAGGGCCAAAAACGACGACGTCTGTCGTTTATTGATGTTAGCATGTGCTTAGTCCGGCGTTCGATGCCCGGCGCAGGCCACGCTGAATGTTTGATGGCGCCTGCCGTGATTCCGATGGGTACGTGTGGGGGCAGGCATTTTAGTGTTACGTCTGATCGGTATTTTTATTGATATTTGGAGGGTTAAGGTAGGGAAGGAGTCTTTATAACGCGGTATAAATGGTTGTGATATGATAGAGCCTAGCTATACCCAGGGTTTACCGGTAAAAGCAACACATTCGTCCTCCTGCATAGCATTCACTCACTCACTATCATTGTTTTTCTTTAGCGGAGACACAGTAGAATGATTTTAGTATTTAGTTCACTTTTGTGCAAAAATTTTTTTAAATAAAATTTTCTCATTAATTTGACGAAACACTTGAAGGAAGCAAAATATTGAAGTTGTTGAAATCATTAAGCTTATAACAAGCAACGGTAACTATGTTGTATTACATATGGTATAGATAGTGCCATCCACGAAGGCGCGCCCCACTCTTTTTTTGATTGATGAAGGTGCGGGGTGCGGGGGGTGACACGCGCGTCAGTTGCAAGCCGGCCGTCATTCAAATATTCAGACTAGTCACGAAAGTGGCTCTGCTTAAATTATTTTTAAAATGTCAAGGAAAACCCAGTGTGTTGTACTAAAAAATAAACCTGGTATAATCTACTGTCATTATTAAATTTACTGAAAGAATTGTAATGGTAACTTAAACACCATAAACAATTTAAAATAAAAAAAACAATGTGGTAAATTATAATATTACCGGGATGTACTTTATCGGGGAAGGCTATAAAACATTACGCTTGGACCTACGTGTACGAAGAAAAAACAATTCACGCGTATGAAGTCCCGGTGGACCGATGGTTCTCTTATAAAGAAAGTTTTAAAACATTTTTTTTAATGTTATAAACGAAATACGTAAGAACGTTTTATAACATTTAAAAAAATGTTTTAAAACTTTCTTACGTATTTCGATTACGTCAATAGTAAAAATAATGCTTGTGCAGTTTAAAAATAATATATTACTTTTCTAGTAACTAACCATACCTACTTAAAACCATATCCAAGTAGAGCATCTTTCCCTTTGAGTGTATTTTTTGAAGTGTGCTTGTCATTCATTAGTCATTAAGATGTTCCAAATTCAATTCAAAAGCTTGCACACATGTACTATAAACGATTTGGACGAGTGGTGGGGCGCGCCTTCATGGATGGCACTATCTATAGATTGTTTCATTGATATATCAACGTATTATACGTATACGGGATGTATGCATTAGCGTCCTACCACTTAAATGAAGATATTCATTTTCTATTTTTTCCAAGAGTCGACCACTCTTAGATCATTATGAGTTCATCATCATATTCTAATACAATAATATGGCAATAAATAATATACAATTAAGAAGTACTCTAAATGATTGGTGGGCCCATACTCCATGCCATGATGCAAGGGTGTCGATTCTGATTGCAACGGGCCCCGTTTGCGGCTAAGTAATTAACTTTACTTCTATTAATAGGTGAATTAAATTTGGCGACATAGCACAACTACACTATCATGAGCGCATCGAGTTTGCGCTGTAGAGGCAACATTTAATAGTTTATATTATTGGTTCGTTTTAGTTGAAACTGCGCCGAGTAGAAAAATAGATTAGTCTGGGGGTTATCGCTCAACGTCACACGAGATTCAGTAAAGTGAGTGAGTATATAGGTACGTAAACAAGCATGCAGAAAAAAATACGTAACAACCTATAAGGCCTAGTAGTCCATCTAAAAAACATTAGATAAAACCACATTCATAGTGTTTTTTTTGTGAATGCGTGATGTGTACCACGCCAAGTTAATTTTATTTTAAAGAAATGATTGCTCATAAGCCGGAGCCGACATAGCTAAAGAAGTTCTCAATTTTGAGCGGTCGATCTATAAAAGTAGATGCTACACACTGACGACAAGAGATGACAGCTGCTATCGACTTGATTTTGCCGTCAATTACCAACAGCTACCGTCAAGTGCAACTTATGTCATAGCACTATGGTAACCTTGACAAAATACATAACCCGTAGTGCCGAAACTAAAGTAGTATTGTTACACAAATGTTTCTCTGCACCGCAGATGATGCAGTCGCAATAAAGTGATAATTTCGCCGCGTGCCGCTAAATTTCATTGTATTTTATACAGGGTGCGGTAATTCGATTACCGACTGCAAGTATCGATTGCTGGAGGATGGTTTCTTCTAAGTGTGAAGCTTACATTTAAATATAGTTGCAGAGATTAATGAGTTTTAACCCAGATGTTCCTACTGTTCCTTAAAAGACACACCTTTGTTATTAGAAATGACATGTAGGTATATGAGGAGCTGACTTTTTATTAGTTTAACATGTGTTTAACGTCTAAAATAAGTTAAAATATGTATATTTCTATTTTTTTGATACATACACCGACCCATTTATTATAAACTAGCTTTTGCCCGCGACTTCGTCCGCGTGGAATAGTGACTTCTTTCTCCCGTTTTTTACACATTTACCACTATATCTTTGCTCCTATTGGTCGTAGCGTGATGTAATATAGCCTATAGCCTTCCTCGATAACTGGACTATCTAACACAAAAAGAATTATTCAATTCGAACCAGTAGTTTCGGAGATTAGCGCGTTCAAACAAACAAACAAACAAACAAACAAACAAACTCTTCAGCTTTATAATATTAGTATAGATTTAACTTTTAAAAATATCTTTAAACTAAGTAATAACTTATTTTATACAAATAACTTTAGTTCATGTTGAGCACATAACACCTTATGTATCTAAGACATTATTTTGCCGGAATATCTGGGTTAAGTTAAAGTTTTTTTTGTAGTACAAATACAAATAGATAGTAGTACTCACAAAGAAATAGATATACTTATGTGTGATACGTTAACACACATTGAACATTATTTAACTATCGATCATGCAACTGTGCTAGTTCTTTTGGTTGATTTAACGTAAAAAGTTTTGAAAAGTAATTACTGCCGGAGTAATTATGGAACTCAACTTTTTAAGATAAGCTCAAAATTTTAAAACATTTTAAAATTAAATTAAGCTATCTCGTACATGCTTACGCTTAAAACTTTCGGGAGCTCTATTTTTGTATCACTCGCGTCAATATGTCGAATAACTTCCGTTCGAGACACAAGTTGTTACAAAACGCGTTTACCTTTTTGAATCACTGCTGAATGGATTTAAACTGATTAACATTCGAAAATCGAGCTAAAATCAAAGAAAATCACACGCCATATCAGAAAGACAGAAAACTAGGTATGGGCACAGATAAGTATAGGGCTTCCTATCATTTGTTCTTAACACGTTCCGGGACAGTGCCCACCTACAGGCGTGAAAACAATAAAACATCTATTGTGTCTGAAGTAGTGTCCCGGAACGTGTTAAAAACTATCTCCTAAAAAGTAGTCACAAGTACAATTAGTTTTTATTTAAATAAATACACATGAAACTTCCAAACTTGATTAGAATTGACAACGCACTATTAGGTTATTAACGAGATAGTGTTTAACCACAGTTTAACCAACGAAACTGACTTTAAATGAACAATTGCACACACGATGAAAGCCTGTGACGGCTCATAACAAGTTAATTATTTATTAAATAGTCTTAATTACCTGCGCATTCGTTATCAACCACACGTCATTATAGGTTTATGAGTATGAATCATTAAACGTTTTGCTACGAAGCGATGACATTATACCATGCCGTGTAGTGAGCGTACTAAGTACTTAAAACAGGTGATATTTAAATAATAGTTTTACGAATATAAAGTGCTAAATTCTAATTAATTAAAAGTTTCTTTGCAAATAAATTATAATCAGGTGCTACGTATACCTATGCCAACGTCATATTGCAAAAAACGCGTGATTACAATCTAATGGTAGGTAGGTAATAGGAGACTACATCAATTAGTAAATTTAAAAATGTACTTGTTTACGTAAATAAAGATTTTCATTTTCAAAAAAAAAAACAAAAAAAAACGGTTTTATTCTGTTTAATTGTGATCTGTCAAATTATTGTGAACTGTACCGAACTTCATACATTCTAACTTAAACTGAAATGACGAATCATTGGGCAAAGTGGTGGGTTTGGATAGGTGAAGGATAAACGTTTACCCTTCGTGCTAGGTTGACATGTAAGTACTAATTGGATGATCAAACGAACTTACCTGTAAGTGAAGTTCGATCCAAATTGTCCTGACTTCGTCGAAGAGATTTAATTCACCATGTAGTAGGCCCTGCTACGCGTCCATTCACTCGCACACAGGTTTAGCGCAAGAAAGAGAAGGTAAAAACTAGTATCCCTCCCTCCTTCCTGCGCCTCACAGCACTGCCAGCCGCCTGTCGCTCATTCATTTCAGAGCAAGGAGACCGATGTTCCAGATGTACAACATTGATTTATGGTACGGGTGGCAACAATTTTTGCAGAAAATACACGTACCTATGGGAATTGGGAAGGGTGGGAACTTAAATCTCTTCGACGAAGTCAGGACAATTTGGATCGAACTTCACTTACAGGTAAGTTCGTTTGATCATCCAATTGTCCTGCCTTCGTCTCTGAGATTTAATTCACCATGTAGATGTTCGGAGTAAATCAATGTTGTTACAAAAATAAGTTGACACCTCTATAGTTAGTAGTATAGTATAGTATAGTAGTAGTAATCTTTGATTATTAAAATGATCATTTAAATAACAAAAATGTTTTATGTTACCATGTTAGGCATTATGCACTATTGTTATGGGTGCATGATAAGTAATTTCTTTAATGGGAAAGAAAGAATATATTTATTAGTTAATGTTAAACTCCAAGAATATGTAAATATAATAATAATTTTAGTAATCTTAACTGAAATAGGACGAAAATTTCTTAGTTCCTTTTTTTTGGTCTGTTATAAAAATTGCAAATAAATACGGAATACGTATTGTTGAGACAGATTGCGAAAACTACATACAGAAATACTTCTCATCCAGCGCCCTATCATTTTTAACCCGTCAAGTATGTGTAAACGAGACACAATAAAAAATCCATTGTTATGCGACTCTCGGCATTCGTTTGATACCTGACTGATTAATGCACTTAACGGGCGTATTGGAGGGTCTCTTTGTCTTGCAGTTTTAACGTATTTTACAATCATAGATTTGTAAAAAATACACGCATGATATTCGATTACTTTTAAGTATTGGGTATTTATGTATTTATGCAGCTGTTTGAAATATATTCAGCCGTATACCGAAAACAAAATACTCATTATTCGAATTTTGAATTCTAAAGAAATGTTTTGTTGTAATAAGTGTAAGATGATTGGTAAAAAAAAATAGTTGGTTCATTTGTGGGTATATAAGATTTTAGATGTATTCATCGGTGTATATCAACGCTATTATTATTTTCTGGGTTAGAATAAGAATACGATATTTCAATGAATTTGAAATATTATCGTTATCAAAACTTGAAAGCATTAAGGAGGTAGGTAATGATTGAGTGATTTAATTTTTTTCTAAAGAAGCTTGGAAACGACCTCTGGGGGCGTTGTGGCTTTATAAGGTCATACGAGCGCAAACGATTTCTCCGATAGAAGTTTTGGTACCACCTAACCCGACGTTTGCCTAATATTTACTTATCAACCAGGCGCGGAAGTCTCGACATAGTTCCTTGTAAAAAACACCAGTTGGCGCTCGAAAAAAGCTGAGACAAAATTAATATTTTCGTGTATTTACTGATTGAGAATAATGTTTAAATCAAGCTTAATTTTTTTTTTTTTTAGATTTACTAAAGATTTAGCTATGTAAGTTAGAAGGATATTAGATGGAGTAGAAAATCAAAATATTGAAATTATCTACGCGAAATATCAAACATGACGCTTCAGACTTCCAGCACAGGAATGTTCGCCGAGTATTCGATAGTCGGCGCATAGTCGGAAAAAAAAATACTCATAAATATTGACTGGATAAAATATGTCTGAATTACTGAGGGTTACATTTAAAAAAAAAAAGTAAATGCGATCCTATCTTATCGATTTGGTTTTGATGAGATACTTTATTTTTATTTAAGTTTATATTTTCTATGAGTTTGACAAATATTTGTGACTTATACTTCTTTTTTGGGGGTAATGGCAATGTGCATTTCCGCAATTATTGTGCCGCCAATGTATTTGTGTCTTATTTGGCTTCAGATGAGACTTGTTTCAATATTATGAGCAGTGTAAAATAAATCTTGATGATTCAAAATTAGGGTACCTATTGTGACAAGAAGTCCAAAAGTAAATGAATATGTCGTGTTACAACAAGTATGTCATAGATCGATGTCACCAGGTAACACTGGTTTCATACATATTAAAACACCCTCAAATATAAATGATAAATAAAAAGATTCAAACATTATTCTTTGTAATAAATAAATTACTTTCAGGTTTTATAAATAAATCGTCGAACTACTCGACGTCTTATGGCGCAAGAGTATAAGAACGAGCGTAAAAAATAACATTTGCAAAAAATATGTTAAAACTTGGCAGACCATGATTGGTTATTATTTTGTGGTCGGCAATTGTTTCACCATACTTAAGTAATTGGTGAATATTAAGACAAGATTTCCTTTGAAAATTTATTTAACATAGTATATTCAATACTTTTAAACATCAATTAAACGATACAATTCATAAAATAAAATAATCTGTTTTATAGTTAATGCAGCAATGTTTCCATATGAATGGTTTCCTAATATCATAGTGGCTTTGCTGGGGAGATGGTTGTGGAGTGGGTGTATGTGATTAGTTGGAAAAAAACTGATGATGAGAGAAGATATTTACTCGATAAAGTTAATTCTTAAATCACAGAATATAGTGGGTAAAATATGCATAGTTTATATTCCCAATAACTCAAATTAGATGCTTGTAGTGCAATTTAGGTTTGATGCTGCGTTGCTGCCTTTTGTTTTAAAAAGATCGATTTTTGTAATTTGTACAATAATGACCATGTCTTTTATTTATCCAACCTTTAACGTAGGTGTGTAAATAGTGGAATAAATATAGCCAAAAAATATAAAGAATAATAATAGTACTTCAAACAATAGGTCATTCTATGTTTGAATTATTCTTCGGTGGTGTTTGTGGTGGTAAATGGTGATAAAAAAAAAACAAGCCCATAAAAAACTAAAGTTAATTCAAGTTGACCTATGGTTGTCACAATTTTTTGTTGGCGGTGGCTCAGGCATCGCCTTTTCTGAAGATAATGGACACAGATCTTTATTTAGTTTTTCAGACTCCACATTAAGTACCGAACTTTGCGACGATTTAATCTAAGAAGCATACATGAAAAGTTTAGTGCGTATCACACCATATTTTTCGAAAAATAAAATAGCATCTAAAACAATTAATTACCGTCTAACTATTTAAATCGAATATGACGGTAGTGCTATATTGATTTCACGATTTAACAAGAAAACTCATTGGTATAAACCAAAAACACATTACGCTTTCCAGCTGGTTGTTGTTACGTCGGTTAATAAAATCTAAGCTGTACCGAATTATTAACTGAGGAGTGAAACAAATCTTAATTGGATCTCAAGACTGAATAAGTACCTACTGTAAATATTCCACCATTCAGAATCATACAAATGCCAGTTAATGAGCAAAGCTCAATATTACTAGCATAGCTATTTAAATTGTGAGCTATAAATAAAATCAGTTTCACATAATTCTTATATGGATCCAACCATATGCATTGAGTAGAAATCAGAAATGTAAGTAAGAACTTGCTTACTTAAAAAATAATAATTGTCTTCTTTTTATACAATCCGATACTTAAGTAATGTTAAATATTTCATTTAATAAGCGATGTTATGTTTTCCATAGCATTGTCTAGCAAGACAAGTTTTATAGTCATTAGCCAGAAATAAATAAAAAAGAGTTGTAATCAATTGCAGACATAGGACCATAATATTGTGAGCTATGTAGTATCGAAGTGTATAGTACCGTTTTTAGAGCTTTGGGGAAAAAAAAATAAGGAGCGTACACCGCATCGCAGGTGGCACTATACGTACTTATGTTTATCAGTCTAGGCAGTTAAAGTGTTCTTAAGTCTTTCATTTTTAAAATTTCAGGTTAAAAGGTACAAAATAAATATAAATTTATTAGATTTGAAATAAATCTGCTGCCACTATTGTTTTTCGGTGCTTACAAAAAAGTACTTAGTAAAACATACATATTGCTCCTTTTGTTTGTAAGTGTAAAAGCTCACATTAAACTCAATTCCAATGTATGTCAAAAGATTGACTGAGTCAAGTGTTCGGTCGTGGTTTTACCGCGAATGGAATACGGTAGCCCGTAACACGTAGTACGGCTTCAAGCTTAGCTAGCTTTAATGAAAAAAGACCTTACCTTTATTTGGTCGGATTCTGATTTCGAGCGCGAGACGTTGAAGCGCTAGGATTGTTGGACGGTAGTTCACCGTAACAAACAAGCAATTCACGGCGCATGGCGTCGCGTTGGCACAGGCAGGACACACTATGATGCCTGTTGGGGCTTGATAAGTGTGGGCGAGGAACGCTTCACACTGAGAGGCCCTGATGGCGCGTCGTCAGCGCTGCTTAACATTTTTAATGAAATGCCTTTGTGGCCCCACTAGTTCACACTTCATTTGTCGAAACGCAATGAAAATAAGGGTAGGCTTATTGAAAGCAACGCATACCATACGTCTCGATTCAAGATAATTAGGACTGGCTGGCATCACGTGCCAGCTCGGCCAAAAAATTGCTACAGATCAATATCGCGTATTGATTCGGAGCGTTAAAATGCGGACTGGCTAGTATCTCGTAAAAGCTCGGCCGCGAAGCGTAAAGCATGCATGTAGCAGCCACGCTGGGTTATGCGTTTAACTTCAGTTCACGTTCACAATAAGGTAACTTTCGTTTAGCACGAAATAAAAAACTTAACGGTTTTTTCTTTTTTGCTGTGGTTACTGCGTGCGTCGGAACGGCGCGCGCGCACGGACACGAATGAGCGACAGGCGGCTGGCAGTGCTGTGAGGCGCAGGAAGGAGGGAGGGATACTAGTTTTTACCTTCTCTTTCTTGCGCTAAACCTGTGTGCGAGTGAATGGACGCGTAGCAGGGCCTACTACATGGTGAATTAAATCTCAGAGACGAAGGCAGGACAATAACAGCGTAAATGCTAAGCCATGTCGAGCTTGTTCACAATAAATTGATAGATTACAATCTACCGGATTTAAAACCGTAAGATTGTAATCTCGCGGTTTATACAATATTACGGTGACATATACAAACATGACGGTACTTTTATTAAGTGAATTTATAAAAGCATATTTCGTCCCTTGGAAATGAAATGAAGTGCATATTATCCTTGCTTAATTATTACTGACTTTCAAAAAAAGGAGATTTCCATTCGGTCTTTATTTGTGATATTGTATTGGAAAACGCTTCCAAATATGTAGATACTAGTTACTAGTTACTAGATACTAGATACTTAGTAGATAACTACTTACTAGTTTTGTAAGTATATGTATGTTCTTTCAATAATATAATTGATTTAGCAGCAGGAAACCTATGCTGTTTTAAACTTATATAAGCTACGTAGCTTGGGTGCTCGTAGGTCGTAAGTAGGGAGTTATGGTGCAAAAATTAGCTAATGTGCTGTTTTAATGGCCAGACATCCATCCTCGACCACATCAGCACTTACCACCAGGTGGGATCATAGTCAAATCAAATGCCTCATCATTTAAAAAAAAAAGTTCGTAGCAATTTTAATTTTGACAAAAAATGTATAAGAAGGGAAGAAAGTTTTACATTCTTTCCATGCATTTTTTTGACGAAAATGAAAACATCATGTCTTCATTCCTTGAGCAGCTAAGCTATAATTGCAAATATGAAAGGAAAATTTAATCCAACGTAATTAAATAAAGAGATATCTCTTGGGGCGCATCGGGAGACAAATCATCAAAAAATAGCTTTGCCAACGTTTCTAATTGTATTACAATACGACAGGGGCGGACTTAGGTTGACGAATTAAAAAGGGGCCTGCCCATTGTGAGGACAATTTGTCGGCAATGACCGCTCGGGTAGTAACATTTTATTTTGAAACTGGCCCATGACATGGCCAGCAGACACTGTGTCATTAGCGAAAAGTTATAGTTATACTTTACTTATTTTTGTTGTTTATTATTGTATTTTATCATATTTCCTTTTAACTGACATCAAAAAAGGAGGTTATTACTAGGAATAGTAGTTCAATGGTTATTAACGACTTAAAAAAAGTGTTTATTACCGTCTTAAAAAAAGGGAGCCTGGGTTGTGGTGCCTGATGTTATTTAATACAAGGCTATTTTTTATTGTAGTAATCTAAAAAAATAAAAAAATACAAAACAAGAAGGCACAGATTCTTATTATTCCATCTTTTTCGTAACATATTTTTAAAACAACGTGACGTTAATAATAGGAGCAAATAATCAAAATGGCTACTAAAACCACTTATTTAATAACCTAAATATGATTATAACTGCCAGTTGATGGGTTTGGCGCAATAAAGATTATAAGTGGGCCACTAAAACAAACCCGTAACTGCTTGCGGGACGAAACAATTAACTTATTGCGGCATTTGAGGGTTAACCATAGAGTAAAGAGTATAGAAGATACTGCGACTTTGATGCCGCTCAATTTCCTTTGACGCAACTATTTATTGCTATGGTGACATATTGCAGCTAAAAGAAAATTCGAAAACCATAAAAAAGCTATTTAGATTCTAATGTTTTGATTCACTTTTCAGTTTATCTAGCTTTTACAAAGTATGGTTCAGCTTCGGATGTAAGCAAAGTCACTTTACGGAAAGAAGATAATGTTTGTTTTTCTTTGCATGTCGAATATTGTACACAATCTTGTAATTCATCTTTAACGAAATGATTCATTTTATTACCTCCTATTTTTTGAAGTCGGTAAAAATAAAATAACAAACTCCATACAGTAAGCCAACAATTACCTTTGCAGATTTCGGTAACTTGATGAATTTAAATGTTTCCTAATTTATCTGTCCCATCTGCAAATTATTCGTGATCCTCATCTCTTAACTACATCGTCCCTGCTATTGAGTTTTAACGCGCTTTTGAGGGTTAAATAATGTGTCCACTATTACTAGACCCCTGAATACGACCCTGACCATTCATTTACAATGGTGACACGGATCTTTGTAAAATGGTGATGGGTGATATTTATTTGTATGTGATTCGATTATAATCGATCCAGTTGAACGATAAGAGTGGGTGATCAATTGATTGTTATGGCTCAATTGCAATTTGCTGGGGCTGATTTTGTTTATTTTTGTATAGGCTATCAAATTAAATTTTGAAGAGCTCATACTACAGAGATATTTTAGGTCTCATAAAACTTCTTATTATGCTTGTCTTGGGTCTGTTGTAGTACCTAACAACGTCAATGTACGTTTTGTTGTTGTCCACTATTTATATATTTTATTATCACATTTTCTCGTCTAATTTATTTACTTGGTTATTATATTGGCATTGCGATGTAACCTAAGAAAACGAAATAACCTGTGTGGTGTGGATTATGCTTTACTATCAACGCAACATCGCAATACGCACCCTGAATTAATTTGCAACCGGTCGCTGTGAAATACTTTTGGGACGGCCTTTGTAAGTCTTTTGGCTGAAAATGATGATGGTAAAATGGATGGAGTGAGCACAAGGAATTAAAAGTAAAATTTTGAATGCGATACTTGACGATCTGAAATTACAGGCTCTAATTAAAGAGCGTTTAAAAAAAAATAAGAACACTGAATGAATTGGCAAAGTTTTACAATATTTTTAACACTCACAGTGTCATATTTTATTCTTAAAAGATGAAATATGAAACCAAAAATTGCGCACGGGCGGGATTCGAACCAGCATCTTTCTGGCTAACCGGGCCAACTGCTCTTCCAATTGAGCTACCGTGCTGTCGGTCCGGTCGGCAAACTTATTTTATTATGAAGATATGGTTGACCGTTTGTGAGGACTAAGTGAGCATACATTTAACGAAATATCTTTTATTCAATCGTATTACAAAAAGAAAATCCTGTTTCTACAATTGTTTCAAACCTGTAACTAAATGATAAATATACTTTTAATTGAATCTAGAGCTGCTCACTCGATGGTAACGTACGTAAACAATTTGGCTCTATTAAGAGAGTATTCAATTTCCATTAAAAAATCGAATAAAACTTCGTTCTAAGTTAAACCGTACGTTTTTCTTTTTAAATTCTAGATCAAAGTCATGAGTGTAGGTAGTTTAAAAATCGCTAACACCTTGACTACAACATTAAACCCTTAATCTAACATGTTACAGTCATTAAGCTGTCTAGCCGGGAATCAAACTCGCACTTCGCGAACAATCGGTGTCCAAACAAATAAAACACTTGCCGCCACTGTCGGATGGGATTGTGAATTAAAAAAAACAGGCTCAGGGTTGCCACTTCTTTGCCTTCGTTGCCACATGACAGTTATTTAAAAAAACAAAGTGATTGATGTAGTGCGGAATATACATACTGCGTACGACATTGTATAGACTAGTATTATATTATCTGTGGTATGGTATGGTATGGTTTTCGATATTATCGATACTTTAGTCTTCTTGACTCATCACATCATAACATTTATGATCTAGTTTACAAAGACGTAGTTCACTGCTGAAACTGATCTGAGGTGAAATGGAATGAAAACACTTCACTTCAAAGTTGAAATGTGTCAGGAAATATCCATAATAATAAGTTACTTGAAAACTGTACAAAATTTGATTTATTAAATATTATATCAAATAAAAAAACTAAACATAATCGCGGTCTAAGTTCATACAGCGCCATCTAGTATTAAATCCAAGCCTACAAATAAACCCTTTTTTCTTGGTTTAGCTCATTTAATTGTTCCTGGTGGTGCCATGTTCACAAAAAGTCGTCACTGACAGCCCTGCCAAAACAGAACAGAAGTATCTAATGTACAGTGAGCGACAATAAAAAGGGCTGTGATCGAATTACCCATAACACAATACAGTCGGCGTGATGCCGGGGGGAGTGAATTATTTGTTTATTGTTATATTGATCCGCCAATTTAGCAGACGTTACTGTGCAGGTTGCCGTGTGTTCTGGTGTCATGAAGACTGTTTAGTTATTAAAAGTCTGACTGCCTTGTTGGTGAAGTGGTTAGTTCCCTGATTGCTACCCAAGAGATCCCGGGTTCGAAATTTGTTTCTGGGTTTTCTGTCTTGGAAATACTCGAAAACAGCTCGGAGTCAGGAAGTTGTTAGTGATGACTCCTCCGTGCCTCGTAAAGCACGTTATGCCGTTGGTCTTGCGCCGGATCTCTCACCTGTCATGATGTCGGAACAGAGAGTGCCCTTGTTTATTGCGCACACATTTGAACACTCTAAAATGTACCTACCGCGCCGATGGTCAATCTCAGTTGAGATTGACCGCCGTAGTCGAATGCGAGCAGAAAGGCCTTTATATATGCCTTAGAATAATAACTAATAAGTGGCCTACTTCTTTAACGTAAAAAAATTGGGTGATATAATAAGTAGGTCTTTGCATAAGGAGATCTGACTTATAGGAAATAATCAGGCGATACGAAAATATACTAAGGGCCACTTGCGCTTGGGCCTGGGTTTAATAAATATCCTGTTTCTTTGATCATCATCAACTATAGGAAAATAATATTTCTCAGCAGTCTAGAGACGCTTAGATTTTTTTTACTAAACGTACGTCATTGTAAAATGCAACATGTGTATTTCTACGATTAAACAATTAACCAAATAACAATAAAAAGCAAATTGGCGTGCAGCCATCAAACAATCACGATTTCGCGTCTCATTGACTTCTAATCAGCTCAGTCGACCGTGAGAAACGATATTAGATCCTACTACCATATAGAAAATGAAATACTGCTACTATAAACCCTATTACAAACAAGATGTCCACGTCAAGTGCAAAATTTGGTATTGCACCGACCCATTACAGATTATGAGAATCACGCCTCACGCTGATTCCGTAAAAGCCCATTTTTCATTCACCCCTCCAATGCATTTTCGTCTTTTTCTTTTTCCATTACAGTTGCTATTTCGTTGCCACTATCACAAGTTATGGCAATTACATCAGTAGCGACAATTGATCCTAACTCTCTTTAGTGGTATATTTTAATCTGGTCCTTATTTGAATAACATTAAAGTTGGTGTTGTGTTGCGTTGATAGAAAGGCCAGTTAACGCTGCGAATTCTCTAGGGTCAACCAAGCCCCAGCTTTGTGGGGTTCGATGGAAGTTTATGAAGGTGCCTTCGACCAGGGAATTAAAAAAAATGCGTTATTGTTTTGCATGGCAGGGGAGTTTACGAGTTAATAAAAAGTGGGAATTGGCAGGGTTGGATTCTCTCTAATGTTATTTTGATAAATGGGATTGCTCTCTTGTTTACTGCACGGCCGTTTTCGTTATGAATTGTTAATTCATTTGCGCGATTGCTGCATTTTGATATTCTTTCAGCATTTTTAATTGAGTATTATTTCGTTATGAATGTTCTATTTTGCAAACCTATTGCTCAGTCAGTTAATTACTTGATAGACAGTAAAATGGAACTTGTTATAAAAAGCAGTACCTAGCTTTATTATAGGAGCAGAATGGTTCAACTTTCTAGTTGAACTTTTTTTTTCATTGTCAGCAGAACAAACTTAATAGCAATGAAATCACACACACATTATAATCATCACATTATAATCAGTCTTTTCTAATTTATTTCACTTATAGAAACATGAATTTAAAGTTTTATTCCTCATTGGGCAAAATTATTATACTGTCTTGGTTTTTTGAGGAAACTTGCACTACGGGACAAATTTTAATAAACATTAATAGTCTTATCGTGATTTGTGCATTATCTTTCACCTAACTTATTTTTTCATTACATAAAAAAATAATCCCTGTCCATTATTTCAGTCGATACTCTCAGTAAGTACAGTGAACCATTTGATTTCTATTACGAACCCCATAGGACCACCCGCCCTTTCCCTAGTATTTATTGTTACAAGTATATCAAAGTATTAAGTAACATGCGTGGGAGTGAATTAAATTCGTGTGACGATCCCCAAACACGGTGCGCCTCTGAGGAATACTTTTATCCTTGGGAGGGCGCTGCTATCGCCAGTGTAGCTTGGACCACGGTAATTTGAATTCATTTGAGCATTGAAGGGTTGTCCGAAAAGTATCCGACCATGATAACACAAACTTTTCAAATTTTGTTGCTTTTAGTTTTAAAGCTATTTGTCGAAATAAGCTTAGATAAAATTTAATAAAGTACAACTATAGTCCTAAACAAAAAAACACTACTAAATAACTAAAGATAAAACGAATACCGACAACTTCAGCATACTTCAGCTATCCTTCAACCAAATCCGGCCGTGAACACAATTTATTGTTGGTAACAACGATGCTATCGCTACAATAAATAGATTGCTGTCTATTATTAAAGTGATTGACTGTCAGTACAAATACGAACCAAATATGGGAGATACTACTTCAACCTTTTCGATTTCATTTAGTAAACTTTCAAAGTAATATCAAATACTAGCAAAGAGAGGTGTTACTTGAGGCCTTTGCCCAGAAGTGGCTATCTTTACTTTTTTAGTATACATAACGTAAAATAAATAGTTTGCTACAAACCGTAGTAACAAAGTCGAATACTTACCGGACAAACTTAAAATGCATAACTAGACTTCTGCATCAAGAGGTCTTTTTATACTGGTTATATTCAGCGTTTGATATGTTTATTCGCACGGATATCTGGTGTTATTCGAGATGAGCGATTAGCAAGTGAAAAGATATAATTGTGCGATAGTCCGGGTCAAAGTGATGGCATCGTTATGGGATTACACTTGATGACATTTTAGACCGTATGTGACGATTGACCCGCGAAAGTCTTTCCCACGCGTGAAATAGGGTTAAAACTGCAACAGGACTAAAATTACCTACGTTTCAAAGTAAGGGAACTTAATTCGAAATGCACTTGAGTTCGGCTAAATTGCTATTTAGGAAAATTTCGCCAAAACTAAATTCTGTTACGGGCAGTATTACAGCTGGCTGGTTTCTAGCTCAAAGGATTAACATAGCTATCCAACGCGGCAACGCGGCCAGCATTATAGCCTCCTTGCCACAAGGAAATGGTTACATTTTTGAATAGGGTAGTCTTATTTTTTATGTTTTAATTTTTTCTTGTTTGTTATCTAAAAAGATAAGCACACTTGAGTTCCAATTAAAAGTTAAAACGGAGAGAAGCTAAAACCCCAAGAATAAAATCGCTGAATCAAAATAAGAGATTTGTCTAATAATTTAGGCATAACTTTAAATGGCTTGACGTAATAATACTTTATTAGCCTAACCACAAATAATTAATCTAGGTTTTGAGTTTTGACCACTCTGTTTATATATTAATAGGTAATAGTCCCCCTAACCGATTTCGGCTACGGTGGCCAGTCACAACGACTAACCGACTGCGCGGGACATATTATAGTGCACAAGCGTGTGCGCAAACCCAGGTGCACTCTCTATTCCTTTCACTCTCATAGCCCGATGGGACAGCAATCTGACACGACCGGAGAGAGATCAGGCGCAGGACCAACGGCTTAACGTGCTTTCCGACGGGAAACACGGGGGTGAAACACCGCCAACTTCCAAACTCCGGGCTACCCTGAGAATTTCTGAACAGAAAAATCCAGGTAAATATTTTTTTGGCCCGACCCGGGAATCGAACCCGGGACCTCCGGCGCAGCCGTCGCTTTAAAATGCGACCCTCTCACCGCTGCGCCACCGAGGCAGTTATATAATATGGCTAGTTTAAAATCAACATCAATCAAGTCAAATCACATAAAGGTGATATACATTTTACTTTAGCCGCATAACATTTAACAAACAGTAGTTCCAAACTTGTTTATTTTTTTTGTGGTAAGGCCGTATTCTTAATATCGATAAATGTTAAACTATAACTTATTGAATTTAACTATTATTCTAAGTAAACACAAACTATAACGCCCATGTCATGATTTTCCAATAAACTCTTATACATAATATACTCTTATGCACGGCTAAGTGCCTACTACCTCGGCATATAAATAGTTTACCACCTACGTTAGTGAATAGTCTCAGGGCAAAAAACATTAAAATAAGCTTATAGACTACTTTTTAAGCACTATCGGTTGGTTGTTAAGTTAGTCAATTAATAGCTTAAATTTTTTAAAATCCAGAACTAAATTTTTATTGTGCAAACTTCTTAGCTTTTGCTGAAATCTAAGTGGTTTTTTATAAGCTATGTTCATCGAATTATGTAAACGTATTCGTAGTGATGCGCAATCCTCATATTATACGCACACACTTCTTATACGTATCGAAGCACCACCATCATATACGAGCAAGTATCTAAGTACATCCGCGGCCACAAGTGTAAACCGTTATCACATCAAGTGCTGACACGCACTGAATATTAAAGCGCTAAGACGGGGGTCAGACACCATCATCCGTCACAGTCAATTTCAACTTTAAATTTACACTTTATTTCATTTTTTCGCTGCAGGGGAACATAAAAGCGTTATCGGGTACGCTCGAAATAATAGGGGAATTTTTAACGATTCAAAAGTTAGCTGATAAAATATTTAGGCGTTTTCGTTTTGAGTGTACGCTAGGTTTTAAGGTTAGGGCACAGAATATATATTGTGTTGACGGTTGTCTGTCTGTTGATTATGTCCACCTGAATCTGGGGAGTTAGTTGGATTGTGTTTGACGTTTACACGGGGCTGTCAAGGTTCCAATTTTCAGAAAAAAAACTTTTTATTTAGAAAAGCGCCGGATTTTCAGATTTCTTTTTTTTGGAAAAAGAAGGGCTATTTTATGTAGCGGATTAATATATGATGTAAGCACTTTGAATTTGAATGTTTACATGCATAAAAACCATCTTGAATTTTTAAGCACTTTGACTATCACGAGCAGCGAATTTTTGCTTTTATTTGACCTAAATATTAAATTTATTTCTTTTTTAGGGTTCCGTACCTCAAAAGGAAAAAACGGAACCCTTATAGGATCACTTTGTTGTCCGTCTGTCCGTCCGTCTGTCAAGACCCTTTTTCTCAGGAACGCATGGAGGTATGAAGCTGAAATTTATATCAATTACTCAGGTCTACTGTCCCTTGAAGCTGTGAAAAAATCAAACTTCTAAGCCAACGCAATCAAAAGATACAGCCGTTTATGCCGCAAATTTTCGACACTTGCAAGGGAATCAAAACCTACAGGGTGCTTCCTGTGAACTCAGAATCTTGAAATTTGGTACGAAGCAACGTCTTATAGCATAGATAAAGGAAAAATTACGAAAACCATAAATTTTAGTTACATCACATAAAATATATTTTTTTAATAATTTTAAACTTACTACCCATTTCCTCATAAACGCGTAGAGGTATTAAATTGAAATTCATACCAAATACTCAGGTCTATTATACCTTTAAGCTGTAACAAAATCAAACATCTATGTCAACGCAATCAAAAGAAACAGCAATTTAAGCTGCATATTTTGAAACTCGCAAGGGAATCAAAACCTAAAGGGTACTTCCAGTCGACCTAGAATCTTGAAATTTGGCATGAAGCAACGTTTTATAGCACACATAAAGAAAAAATTCCGAAAACCTTAAATTTTTAGTTACATTACAAAATATATATTTTTTCTTGCAGGTTTGTACGGAACCCTCGGTGCGCGAGTCCGACTCGCACTTGGCCGGTTTTTGTGTAAATAGAAAGGTAATTTGGCCACCAAGATGATTCTATCGATGGTTCATTTTCGAATGACAGCAGCCTATCACTATTATCATATAATCAAATGTATCGTAAATGATTCCATCCAAATTAGGCTGTAAAAATTAGAGTGGTAAACTCAACACCTCCGTATCTAGGGTAAATCGATTGCCCAAACGCAATTACCTCTGAATCGTGTTATGTATAATGTTATATCTTATAGTCTGTACACATAGGTATAAATATAGGTGAGCCGTATGAGCCGACAGCCCGGCCTGTTGTGGTTTGTTAATGAGCCCGTTGAATTTCACTTCACTAACCGAGTATAGAGCTAAGATTATTTAGACATGACATAGAGAATTTTGTTGTGATTCGTAAAAAACATTTTTGGTGCTAGGTAAACGTACTGCTACTAGTCAAGTTTGGCTCAAATTATTACCGTAATCGTTTGGACGTGATTCCGTTTCTAGATTTTGAAATATACTGTTAATCTTAAAAAAAAATCTTTATCACTCACCTCTCCTATTCCGATGTGGTTGCCGTAAATTGCCCAGGCTTGATGTTTGACTCACTCAATCAAACTTTCTCTCGAATCACAAAATGTTGACACAAAAATATTTGGCTGAAATCAAATACCCGTATTTACACACGTTAGTCAGTGCACTAAGCGACCGTTCGTAATGGATATTAGCAGAAGACTAAGTCATTTGCATATTAAGTGACAGCTGTCAAACTATGTTACAGTACATTTTTACACTGCGTTCTAAAACTAGGTACAAGAAAAGAAACTTAAAATTATTTTTTTGATTTATTTATTATTTGTTACTAGGACTAGGATTAAGTTTATCTTACTCATATATTGTGTTTTTTTTTATTTAGCTAAAACTAGTTGTTTGTCAAATCACATTTAAATAACATGAGCCACCACCGAGATAATTGTATTTAACGCCGCCTCTCACCCTTTTTAGCTCTGTGCCCCCTCAAATTGCTAGCCAACTCCGGATTACATTTGATACTCGGCTAATCAGTTTTACTTGGAGCTAATTGCTTCTGCTCGTCGACCAATAAATAAAACTAACTGAGCGTTTATATCACGGTCCTGTGTGCTATGTTTTGTGTTATGTGTCTGTATTTAAGATGCTGTCCTATTGAGAACTGGAGGCCAATTCTCATGCAGTTCGTATACGAAAAAAGTTTACCGATCGAATTTTCTTTTTCAAAGAAAATACAGTTATTGCTTTATCCGGGTCACGATTTCTATGCATTTTGATTACTTTCGTGCGGTAGTTTTTTTTACGTGGATATATTACTATTAAGGCGCAGCGTAGGACGTCCGCTGACAAGATGGACAGACGACCTTGTGAAGATCGCAGGATCGCACTGGATGCAGACCGCTCACAACCGGTCGTTGTGGAAAGCCATGGGGGAGGCCTATGTTCAGCAGTGGACGTCCTTCGGCTGATAATGATGATGATGATGATGATATTACTAGATTTTTTCGGTAAAACAGTGATACTCGTAATTTAATTACCACACGAAATAAGTTCGATCATGCGAGAATCGGCCTCCGATTATGAGACACCCAGTGAAACCAAAAAGGACAGCAGTTTTGGAGCCGCTGTAGCGCTGCTTACAAGATACAAAACATTTTTGACAAAGGCATTGGTTAGGATTTTCCAATAATTAGCTCTGTAGAGAAGCGTTTTGGAATAAGTTAGTTTTTTTTACCACAATAGGCTTCTGCCTTGCTTTTTCCATCAGCAATTTTTTTTTGTATTATCGAGCTTTGATTGCGCAATAGTTATTTTGAAATTCTTGTTATAGGCACATAGGTTAAGAAGGTTCAAAATGTTTATTGTTCTTGGTTCGATTTAGTAAATAAAATAAAATATAAATAGAGGTAAATATGCGCCAAACTACACACCAATTGTCTTGGTTTCGAACTAAGGATTTTTCTTCCTTGTACTACGAATACCAGACAACGATAATGACGGGGGCGTCTCCCATAAATACTAAAATACATATAAACATCCATGACTTAGGTACAAATGCTCATCACATAAACATTTGCCCCTTGGCATTTGGATTTCGACCCGCGACCGCCGGCATAGTAGTCAGGAGCGCTAACCACTACACCAAACGCGTCGTCATAATTTAGTACCATTATTATAGGACTAAATGTATGATAAAGCTGAAAAGAAGCAGCGCAAGATCACTCACCAATATCATGTGCATTATCAAAACTGCTGTTTAGAGGTATTATCAAGACATCTCTTTAAAATAAACGCCACCGTTTTCTAGCTTTATTAACCAGGTATGTGACGTGGCGTGTCGAACAAATTGCTCACAAAAATGCTCATGTCTATTTTGTCAGTCTATCTAGTGTAGTCAGCTTGGTGAGGGTTGGCGATTGATGTTGATTATTTTCTGTAAATGAAACACATATTTTTACTTAAGCAAATACAGGGTGTTATTGCAAGGGGGTGCCAAATTTTTGGAGGTGAATGAGACCGTCAATATGAACAACTTTTACTATGGGGTCATGGTCAAAATCTTAAATAAAATTTCAGGTTCCCCATACAAAATCAGTCACCTACATTGACAATAATGTATGGAGAGGCAGAAAATAAAATTAATAATTGAACGATGGTCGCGTAGTAAAAGTTGTTCATATTGATGGTCCCTTTCACCTCCAAAAATTTGGCACCCCCTTGCAATAACATCCTGTATTTTATAAAGCACATCTATCTTTTTCTTTAGAAAATCAGATTTTACTACAGCAATAACAAAGATTAATAAACTTAATTCTGAACTAGTATATTACTTACTAATATACGGAGCTTGATGACTCACCTCATGATGTTTGTCTGTCATAAATCAGTTACAATCGAAATCGACCCATATTTAAATAGCAGAAAAGGTTGTTGATGTTTTGCAAGCAAAGTAAGGTTTAATAAGTTCATTCTTTAACATCTTTTTAGTTACCTACTTTTGTTTTGTAGTACAAAAAAGTAGCATAAAAATCCTACACGTTTTTGAAGAATTTTTGATACAATTTGTTTTAATACCGAGTCAGGCTTGCTATGGCCAATTCAAGCCAGCCGCACTATACCTATAGCCTAGCGGTTTGCACGCCACAGCGATTACCTCGTTCTGGGTTCGACTCCCGCTCAGCGCGCCCTTGCGGCTCATTATGGAACTAATTTGTGACAAAATCGTCACGCGATGTTCCTAAATAGTCCCAAACTTATTGAGTTTTTTTGTCTAGTTAATTTCATACGTTTGTGAGAAATAAATTGTCAAGTCAACTTGTGTGGCCCATTACCATACTTTAATGTCAATATTATTTACGTTATGTGCAAAGTCTAATAGATTCATAATGATGTACGTATTGCTAGTTTAACTTTTTAAACACATTTTAAAGTTTTCTTGGTCCCCTCGGAGAAAACAAGTGATAGGTATCTTAACAAAACAAGATCGGCTCTTGCTCTTAACTTACAACATGAAAATGTCACGATCGTTATGTGTCCGTTTGTTGAGGAAACCCATTTCACTCCTAATTTCGGGATTTTTCGCATATTATCCTTCAATCATTCGCTTTATATTTCTAAACTCACTACATCACGTATCATAGCAATTGGCGTAGTCCTAATAGCTCTCCATATGAATGATTCTCAAAATGATTTTGAAGACAAAGGTCCTAATGATGGCACCCAGGAGTCACGTCTGTTTTGTTATTACACCGACCGAAATCGAGCATTAAAATTGTATTATTTCCTTAATAGCGACTCAAATTGTCGTCAAACCGACCGTTTTGGGCGGAAACGAGACGAAATCGATTTCGTTTAAAGACAATTCGACTATTTATTTTTTTCTTACATTATACTCGGGCAATTTGACTCCGTTATTACAGGTTGGAAAGTTATAACTTCTGTATCTTTGTTGTTTTGAAACGATTAGCAGTATCTATTCGGTGCGGTCACAAAACTGAAATTACTTTTGATGAGCCGCGTTCAAAAAATCGATTAGGAATTAAGTATCATTGCTCGAATCGTTATAAACGCTATTGTTTTGTTGTATATTTTTTCATGTTAACTGCTTATCAAAGGAACTAATAATATAATTTTTATATAAAAATGCTTGGTTTTGAGTCGAGAGCTAAAGACCGTTGATCTTCGCTTGACGAGTATCGTAAACAATATTGACATTACTTTAATTATATCTATGATTCATTTTGAATAAGAAAAACACTAAACTCACCTCACAATCTACACCTGTGAACATTTAAAAACTCGCAACGGCGATATTTTATAAATCAAATTAGTTAGTTATGTATACACTAGTATTTTTTTTAAAGATATAAAATAATTTGCTTTGTTCGTCAAGTAAACAAAACCGGACTATAGTAGTAACTGCCTTTAGGTATTCTGTCAATGTAATCTTTAATTTGAACTCATCAACGGGTAATGTTGTCATGGTCTTTTATAGTGAAAATGATTTGGACATTTGTGTCTTACGATAGGAAATTTCTATCAATCAATAACCGTTAGTCAACAGGAAAGGAAGCATGCTTTTGCACTATTTTGCACTCTGCTTTTCGTATACGATGTAATTTATACGATAAATATATTCTAAACTTGCTATACTTACTATAAATTATAATCACGCGGCTGTTGATCGGACTGATCTTTGTTGCCATATGACAAGAGTTTTTTTTGTCCTATACTTTTTATTCAAGGTTTTCTTTGACTCATTATTTTCTATCATGCATTCTTCTACAATTCTGCTAAAATATCTTCAATGTCAGATAAACTTGATGGCTGTCGTCGTTTGTGTATTGTTGTTGTTCTTGTTATTTAAGTACTAGCGGCTCCTTGCGGCTTCAGTTGCATGTAAATATTGTATCTACAATATCATTTTGTAATATAGCCTATGTGCTATTTCAGTTTATGAACTTTATTATCGTAAATTTCATCAAAATCCATTTAGTAGTTTTTGCATGAAGGAGTAACAAACATCCATACATTCATCTTCACAATCTTTGTCAGTTAAAATATTAATAAGATTGTTTACCGGATACATAATGGGATTTTTCAAGGTATTTAATTAAAACAATAACTTGGTATTTTAGTAATATTTAATTCAAAACGTCCAGTATCTGGGTGTCCAGTTTCGAGAAGTCGTCCAATAATTTTTACATTAGATTTTCTTACGAGTTTCTAACCTCCAAATAATTGAGCTACGCACTTATTATAGATAGTTTAATTAAAATATATTTACAGGTACATATATTATATATCAAGTTTAATATAATTTGAAGTACATGTACAAAAAGATGTAAATATTGATGTCAGTGAGATAAAAATTAGCACTGCAGCTTTTATTATTTGTATTGAATTGATAGAAAATATTTTTATATATTATATTGAACACAGAAGCTAGTTTTTATCTGTGACAGAAGGAATCACACAATATTACGCTATGTATGTGAAAAAAATGGAATACCTATTATAACCCAGTCAGCTATGATGATAAACGTAAAAAATAGTTAATTTTACTATTTCAAATGAAATCGGAGATCAGATGAACAAATTTATAAAATATACAGAAATTATTTCTACTTAAAATAAATTATCTGTATAGTTAAAACTAGCAAGTAAGAGCCTATTTACAAATTTGAATCAATTACAGCGATTTATATAAGTTTTTATACATAATACCATGAATTATGCTTACTTACATTACCTATGCTTACTTATTTAAGAATTTAATCTAAGTTATAATAACGTAATTTTAACAATAATACTGATGTAGTTATATTTACAATTATTATTTAAATCTCGTATAAAAGGAATTAAATGTTTAAATAATCACTTGTAGTAATACAATATTTTAAGTACATAGTAATATTATTTACAACTATTTGCACGAGAAGATACAGAAATTGGTTTCAGTTTAAGCCATTTATATGTTTACATATGTAATATGTTTGCTCTGCAATATTGATAGTTTGAGCTTAAGCATTTGTAATTCAATTCATGCAAGATGCTAATACTTTTTTTTAAAATTTATACTTTTTTACCAGTTTGAAAGGGGTTACTTTCAATCTTTGTAGGCTTTTCGTACTTTAATTCCCATTGTACTTACATCTATATCCTTTACTGAAACGCAAAAAGTAACTGGCCATAAGAGTATCATTATTCAATTCAAAACACGTTCGATATTCGAAACCTTCAACATATCGGTGACGCAACTGGCGGGGGGTGCGGTGGTGCATTAGTCGTTGGAGCATTTATGAATCCGCTTGGATTTCCAGCCCATGGCTGCAGATTCTGTAAAGCGCTTAGCGCTGTGTTCGAAGGTGGTGCCGCCGCGTTGTTCGCTTGGCTCTGATAGTGCAGCGCTGAAAGCGACGTGGCACCTGGCGGCGGTTCGGGAATGTAGCCTTTGCTGAGCGCTTCAGCTTGAAGGGACAGCATGAGACGGTTGGCTGCTTGACGTTCCGCTTCCCGCTCTTCTGCTGTTTGACGTCTGCAACAAAATTGGTAAACCTTAGTAAATATTATCATCATTCACATTTTCTTAGCGGGCAAGTGACATTTGTCTTCTGAGATGTAGAATAGGTCATGGATTTTTAAGGAATCATTCGTTGAATTATTACTATTTATACTTATTTTACATCAAAAGAATATGAAAGTAGGGTTCTACCCTATATCTTTTGAGAGGAGTTACAATTTGACTCTTAAATTTATTATCTTTATAAGTCATCTTAGCAAAGTTATATCTGAGACGAAGAATACATTTTACAAACAAAATTAAGCCAACTTAACCTAAAACAATGCCATTGAGAAGCTTTACTCTCTTTACTATACTAGATAAATTCGTTTTCTTGAATTGAACAACAAAGCGACCTACAAATACACCCATTACACCCAAGGAAACTCATAATTACTTCACGCAACGCCTTGTCAACATTTTCATCTGGATCCCACAACGTAATTTCAGTGAACACAATGGCTAATTAAAGCCTGGATCTCATGTAAAGCCATCAAAGCGGTCAGTGGACGTTAATGGTTTCTTGCATAATGTAACTGATCCCATTCGCCTCTGAATATTTCACATGCCATGATAGAATTTAAACATTGAGCAAATGTAATGTTGGATAATGATCTGATATTCTGATCCATGCAAATTTAGTTTTGAAACTAGTGGGTTATGGATGGTAAATAAGATATTAGATCACTTATTAATGTTACAATATGTAGACGAAAATTGAATTGATACTGCCGTTATACACCCTGAAATATAAAGAGACTACAATAAGAGATATTATTGGTCAGTATGTAAAAACTAAAAAAAAATGTATCAATTAAAACAATAAAATTATACCTAACAACAAAAATAAGATGAATCCCCCTGAATAATAATTATACAATGACTTTCATCAAAGGACAACCGCTCACATTTGTAGGTATTTCAAAAACAGATCCATCGCTATTAGTTTCCAGACTGGAAAGCTTAATACAAACCGCTCGTATCAGAGTACATTAAAACAATTAACGTTTGTCAATCGACCGCGAGTTAAGTGGGAGTTACTGAAACGCTGTTAAATATACAGGAGTTAGGAATGGCAGTTAGAGGGGCCTAACCTGATTTATGTCAATTAGTTAATTGAACCTAAATGACGACAGCGAATTAGCGAGGCTCAGGTGCGTGTGGTTGGAACATCGATCTGGTGTAGTTGGGTAGTAAGAAATTGATAGAACTCATTAAAGCTGTTTTGTAAATGGTCAATCAAAAGGTAAAAAATATCTGAATGGAAAACATCAATAACTAGCCTACTTAACATAAGGACGACAGCTACTGCGCTGAAGAAGTGACCTTGTTATGAAAATAAAAATCCGGGAGTGACATATATTTGAAAGTCATAGAATAACAAAAAGTACATGGGTGTGAAGGAAGGTAGAAAGATCCAAAATTAGATACACACTACGTAAAAGAGAAGATAGCTTTTTCTCAGAAAAAGTGGCTTCATTCATATTGGTTTGATTATTTAAGATTTGAATGCCATCCATTGAATAGCTAATACCTAATTTGTATTCATGTGTATGATAATATTGTAGGTACAATATCACCTTACCTTAAACCGAGATCTATTCCAAGTGCTCACTACAAATTCTCATAAAATAACCCTCTAAATATCCTTTACTAACTACACTCCCGAAGTCGTTCACTTGACTCAGTCGGCGGATACTGCCGAGTTGATCTTTAGAGTCAAGCACATCGTCTGGAGGCATAAAGTTGCAACTTGGTGGCGAATGTAGACCCGCTTTCAGAGTAACGCCTTGCTGGTGCATAATTTACGTCGAAACGCCGGATTTGTCTGCACACCAGTCGAGGGATAGCTTGAGATTGTTTGGTGTATATGGATGACGTTATAATAACATATTTATTTTTGACTCATTGAACATATTTATTTTTGACTGTTTACTTACAGGATATTGAAATAGTGCAGGCAAAGTAATTTACTTTGTGAAAGTATGTTTTTAACTGAAAATTGTGACTACGGGTTATTTATTGGCGAGTAAAAGCACCTCGTTGATGACTCTTTAAACCAAAATGGTATTTTTTTCATTGAAATTGTTAATCATGTGTAAATCTGTTATATATGGCAAAGCACTCCTGCTGTGTATCAAACACTTGTTTATATTAACTGCCTCGGTGGCGCAGCGGTGAGAGGGTCGCATTTTAAAGCGACGGCTGCGCCAGAGGTCCCGGGTTCGATTCCCGGGTCGGGCCAAAAAATGTATACCTGAGTTTTTCTGTTTAGAATTTCTCAGGGTAGCCCGGAGTTTGGAAGTTGGCGGTGTTTCACCCCCGTGCCTCGGAAAGCACGTAAAGCCGTTGGTCCTGCGCCTGATCTCTCTCCGGTCGTGTCAGATTGCTGTCCCATCGGGCTATGAGAGTGAAAGGAATAGAGAGTGCACCTGTGTTTGCGCACACACTTGTGCACTATAATATGTCCCGCGCAGTCGGTTAGTCGTTGTGACTGGCCACCGTAGTCGTAATCGGCTAGGGGGACTATTATTATTATATTACATAAAATACCATTAATTTCAAGATTATTTATCAGTACCTTAACAGATTCATTTCACCGCCAACAAAGCATCACGCTCCGCTTTACCTTGAATCCCATAATAACGAAGATTACCGCAGCGACCGCAATCTAGACCCGGACTAGTCGGCCAACCAGTCGCGGCTTCTTGGATGATATCGAACCGCTGAACGATGAGACAACGCTCAATGGAAGTGTCAAGTGATTCGAAAATAGAACACGGTTGTGTTTTGTTTACGTGAACTCACGTACGTGATAATTTATTTGACAGTGTCGTAATATTATACCTAGCTATAGTATCACAAACTTTGTTTTACTTCTTACTATGGATGGACATTAGAAAAAAACTATACTCATATCAAAAAGTTCAGTAAAATTACTGTACCCAATAAAAATGGTCGTAGGAGGTATTTTGAAGGCAGGCGATAAAATGACTTATAAAAACTTATTTACTAATTCAAGTTTAATGTTTGGCAGTTAAATTAACTTAACCAGAGTAAGATCTTTCAATCAAAAGCCCTCGTCCATAGTGGACTGGGATGGCTGTCAAAATACCTAACTAATATCCCAGACTTAAGAATATTACTTATCCAAGTATTTACATTGAAAATAAAATTCTATGCCCGAGAAAATTGAGACACATTTTGAATTCACTTATTCTTTGATCATGGCTGGTAAAACGCCCAAACAACTTAACTCTTAGTGGCCTCTACTTAAAAGGGGTGAACACACTTTAAGCTAAGCGTCACTTTACTTTAAAATTTAACGCCCTAAGTGGGGGGCTCCTTGATCTCAACTTTAATGAATATAAGCATCTTTGTAATAGAAAATTATGTATAAAGCCTTTAACGTTATAAAAGGCTTACTAGTAGAAATATGACGTTAAATTGCTTTACGACATTCAATAACACAAATTTTCTTGTCTTTTAATTATGTAACTGTTACAAAGTTAAAATACAAGAAAACGAATAATCTGGTCAATTGTGAAATGAATTAAAAAATAACTAATTAGTAACACACTTGTACAATGCGACATAAACATAAAAAAACTATGATGATGATAACAATACAACTGTAAACTTACAATAATAAAATGCTCTTTTCATTTAGTTCTCAGTGGCATAAAAGTTTAATTATGGCCGTAGTTAAATTACAAAATTATCTAGAAGCAAAGTGAACACAATATTTGCATTGGACTTAAAGCATTTCGATAATACTCCATTACTTTAAGGTCCAGATCCTTATGTCAGACTAATTAAGATACCACTTACTCCTTGAGTGTCCCGTTTACATTAATTTGCATGCGCTTATAAAGTGACCTTTAAAACCAAAGCAATACGGTTTGGTATTTGAGGGGACAAGTTTTAAGATAAACCTTTTAGTCGGTGACTATCAGTTACTTAAACTGTCTCAATTATTGTATGTTTTATCGTAATTTTGGCTTCTATAATCGCGCTGTTTAAGAATAAGTGTTCATTAGTGGAAAACTATATAAGGGCATGTAGAGTTAAGTGTCTGCGTAACTCACATTGTCAGACAATGTGTTCGCATTGTGATGCGATAAGTATCAAATAATACACCTGTACTTGCAAATGGCCCTACGAGATGGATTACGAATCATGCTCGTACTCTAAAGTAGCGAAATTGTAAGAGGTATAAACAGGTCATCTTCAGCATTTTTATTTTATTTTAAGTATCATATTATAAATTAATGTCATCACCACAGAGATAAAGGCTTGAGAAAAGTGAGCTGATCATGATATCCAAATTAGTTTTAGTATGCACTAAAGTCACTGAAATACCGCTAACAAATTAAGTATGAATAGGTATTACTGCAGCTAGCATAGCAATCTTCTACCCCATATAATTACCCAACTCCACGCGAAGAAAGTTTGTCTATGTAATTGATTAAACTGACAGTAGTATGAATATAAAGTTGGCTCCCGTTAAATTCAAAGTTTAGACTGATGTATGGCCTCCCTGCCTCTCACCGACCAATTAAGGTAGACCTCTCCCCCTTCTGAATGAATGGGATAACCTTAAAGAGCGGGGCGTTATAACGAGTTGTGAGGGCTCTAATTACTCTGGAGGACGATAATGAATGATTGAACAAAGTGCTAAGTCTATTAGCGAGCCAAGAACTTTATTAGAACGGTAATGTACGAGGTATGGACCAGTGATGGGAAACAGATGGTCGATGAAATATGTAAAGCTGGTCTAAAGGGTCTTATAAACAGTTGAATATTAAAAAAAATGTTTTATGTCGGATAGTTGATGTAATGTGTAAAGAGGTTTCTTATCGATGTATCATACACTAGCTTTTGCCCGCGACTTCGTCCGCGTGGAATCGTGACTTCTTTCTCCCGTTTTTTACACATTTACCACTATATCTTTGCTCCTATTGGTCGTAGCGTGATGTTATATAGCCTATAGCCTTCCTCGATAACTGGACTGTCCAACACAAAAAGAATTATTCAATTCGAACCAGTAGTTTCGGAGATAAGCGCGTTCAAACAAACAAACAAACAAACAAACAAACAAACAAACAAACAAACTCTTCAGCTTTATAATATTAGTATAGATACTAAGCAAGATATTTAATTTAAATTAAGTAAATTTGTGACTAGATCTTTGCTTTAGAAAAATATGCTGCCAATCTTACAAGTAAATTAAAATTTGAATAGTATAACAATGTTTTATTTGACTGTTCTGCATTTGATAGTTTTACGTGATAATGATTTTGACTGCCTCAGGTTCAAAGCAAAAGGTTTCAAGGGTCAACAAGCCACTCTTTTTTCTTAGCAGTAATAAACATACTCTTATTTTAGGTAAACTTCGATGCACTAGTTGCGATTTTTAGGGTTCCGTAGCCGAATGGCAAAAAACGGAACCCTTATAGTTTCGTTAAGTCTGTCTGTCTGTCTGTCTGTCTGTCCGTCCGTATGTCACAGCCACTTTATTCTGAAACTATAAGCATCACATAGATAAAAACTTGGTAGGTAGGTGTATTTTGTTCACCGCTTTCCGATTCAGATACAAAAAGTAAGAAAAAAAATATTTAAGGGGGGGCTCCCATACATGAAACTAAAACCTAAAAATTTTTTTTTACTCAAACCTATGCGTGTCTATGGATAGGTCTTTTAAAATGATGTTGAGGTTTCTAAAACCATTTTTTCTAAAAGTGTAAGGTTTGAGATATAGACGCTTCCAAGGTGGTAAAAAGGCGTAAGCCCCCCCCCCCCTCTAACTTTTGAACTAAGAAAGTGAAAATTTTGAAAAAATATATGATGTAGATCTCAACAAAAACTTGCAACGAAAATTGGTTTGAAGGAGATCGAACCAGCAGTTTTTGAGATACTGCACATTTTTATCAACCGCAAATATAACTTTGTCTTTCATACAAACACTATGAAAAACAAAGTTATTTTTGCTGTCGCAATATATTGTGATGTTTTCGTTAAGTGAAAGTAAGTGGACCCTGAATTCAGTTAAGGGTGGCACGGAACCCTCAGTGCGCGGGTCCGACACGCACTTAACCGGTTTTTTAATTTGAGGAAGTAACCAGTTAATTTTATCTAGAGGTATACATGCCTCTGAAAACTACCACCAAAAAGCTTCCAAATCCTTATAAGACAACTTATCGACAACCTTATCGATATCTTCCCCGCACAATACCTCCCAGCTAAGGCAGCCTTTATAATTAGATAACGCGGGCACAATTAAACTCGGCTTAAATAAGCCAAACGCGGGCCAATTAGTAATGTCGGCTTGATTATTTTATAAGTCGTGGCGCAGACGTTTGGCGACTGGAAGTGCTATTATCACACGTGAGGTGTATACTCGGTAGGTAGTCTAATGCTATGCTATGCTATGCTATGATTATATGTATGCTAGCAGAAGCCACATGCCACTTGTCGTACCGTAAGGGTAGATTATGTTGTAAACGACGAGTCAATTAGAATACTCGGCTTGATTCTTTCATAAGTCGTGGTGCAGACGTTTTGCGACTGGAAACGATATAACGGTTTGAATTAATGAATAAATGAATGAATATATTTATTTGCTTATAAATAGGGTTATACTGAAGTTATTATAATATGTTCGTCCTATTTAACTATTAACATAGCATGCACACATTTACGGTGTGTATACCCCGTAGTTATTCTCATGCTATGCTATGCTATACTATATGTATGAGGTAGTACTAAGTATTCTATTGCTTTCGATTGCATATTTTTCAACGCTTACCATGTAGTGAAACGTAAACCATACAGAGTATGCAATCTCTTGGTCCATATGGTTTGCCGCTTTGAGAATACTTAGAAAGATTAAAAAAAAATTCTTCAAACTTAAACTGTATTGGCCTTTAGTTAAGATGATTGAATTTCAAGTAAAGATTATTAATCCGTCAAACCCCAACGACATCATATGGGATCCGATTGAATTCGATGGGATTTAATGAGGTTGTGTTGATACGAGAATTTACAAATGCCACTTCTCTCTGAAACAAGGTGTGTTCCGTCTACCGTCTCATCTTATTAAGATGCATTTCATTAATATTACTCTCAATTTATTTTAACTTCTTTCCTTGTAAATTTTAAAACCTGCTGAAGCCGAAACCAATTCTTATTTCATTTTCGAAAAGAGCTTGTTTTTGACTCTTTGTTTAGCAGAGACTCAAGAGACTGTTTGCTTGTTATCTTAGAAATAATGATGAATTGATGCAAACCGCACCTTTAGGTTATTCACTTCTTTAAATCAAAAATATCAATTAGTCCTTTTACTTACTTATAATAACAATTGCAAAAAATCTTACATAAAAATAAACCTCCATCACTTTATCCAGCGCTTATCAAAACATTGAAATAAATCCAGACGCGTTCAACTTCAAGATTCGGGTCTCATAAAAACTCCTTGCATTATGAATGAAGCGACCGAATTTGTAATTTTGGACCGAAGCTTCAGATAACTTTGAGACGGTAAATTAAAAATGGAACGAATAGGATGGTTGGAAAACAAAGGCATTTTAATGTTACTGCTCAGTTGATTATTAAGTACCAATAGATATAACCATACGGAAAATAAAGTACTACGTACGTAATGATTGAAAAGTACGTAATGTTGGCGACAGCGATAAAATCTTTTTGATTTATCTATACATAAAATCTATTTGATATTTTTGATACTGATTTTGTTTTAACAAATATTGTCTTTAAAGTCTAAAAATAAAACTGTAAAGTGAAAAAGTGTGGCATTATTTATTTGTGTGATTGTGTCTGTAATTCATAACCTAAACAAAAAATGCTGTCTTTATTTTGTTTTCACCTTGAAGCGTTATAATAATATGCTGCAAACGAGGACATACATATAGTGTCTCATAAGTTAACTCTAGTAGGAAGAAGACAAACGCAATAAAAATTAATGAACGAAGAACACGCATCGCCCTCACTCCTCAGAATCACACCCCTGTATCAATCAGCTAACGGATTTGTTTCCTAATTCCGAAGAAGACAGCCTACAAGTTGCAATTACCCAAAGACATCTGATGTGACGCTTCACTAAACAAAAATACACTAAAACCCACCTTCCAACATTGCAAATACGATTACATTTGCCCCGCCAATAGAAAATTAAATTGCAATATGCATCTCCGCAAAATAGACTCTTTAGTGAGGGGAAAAAGTCGACTTCTCGATAACGACGACCGCACCCTAATTCGGGGGGTTTAATATTCACTTATACAAGGGAAAAGAATTACAGGAAGAAAATTAAGCAGGGCGTTTAAATAAATAAGGAAGCTCCCTCCATGTTTCTATTGGTGGTACATTACGTGTCGGATCGTGCTACGAGTCGGATTCGATTTGCCGATTGTCGGTAAATCGAATGTTGCCAGGAACCGAGCCGACCTTTAGAATGTGTAAATAGTTCGGGGAAATTGGCTTAAGGTTCGACGGCCGGTTTGGACGTCGTTAAATGTTTACGCTCATTTCGTTGGGTGAAAATTTACTGATACGTGCAGTTGATAGGGCATTTCAGGATCAATTTTCTGGTAATTTGACGGTGTGGTAGTTTCGGATTTGTTAAACTTTTTTTGAATTTTAATACATAACTTCCTTTGAAAAGTATCCGTGACAAATTAGTAGCTACTATTATGAGCCGTGCAACTTACTATCAAAAATGCTTACCTAATTTCTTAATAGATGAAGTAGTTAGTGCTTAAGAATATGCTTGTACTGATTGATTTACAAAAATATGTACCGCCCTAATACTGTTATTATTTTTAAGGTAAAAGCTTGCTCTGTCACTTTGCATTTCATAGCAAGAGCAGCAAAAGCATTGTTATCAATACGAGACAGTGTCGCAAACCGCTCGCCCATAAAATAAACTTAAGGAGGCCAGTAAAGTCGGTAAACGTCACAAGAATAGGCAGTAAAACCCGCAGCCGTTGTGCTAGCAAAAATTGGGGAACCGTCTTTCCACCGAGTTAATATTGAATGAGTCAAACTGCCGAGTTGTGTTCTCCATGCAATATTCATCTCCCCAGCTACCCCATGTTGCCGCCTGCCTACGCGTGTATGTGAGTACACAGGGTGCTCGCATTCTTATTTTAGTAGAACATGAGCATAAATAAATCGAAAGTCAACGCGGTAGGCTGAATTATGTAGCGCACTTGAAATAAATCAGGCGTTGGAGTTCAATCAGTCAAAATAGAAAAGTATTACTAAGTATTTTCACTCTTAGCAAAGAATATTAGATGTTGTTTAACCAATATTTTATATTATTTGTGTATATGAAATTTGACTACCTATAACACTTTAATGTTTCATCAAGAACAAAAACAATATTATGATATCTCATAATGTTAGAAATTGCAGTTAAAAAAACCATTTACATTAAATGTATAATGAGTTTAAAAAGAAATTTAAATAGGGCTCCGACGGAGTCAAGATAAAGCATAACAATTGTAAATATTTTATCAATTTTAGTTTGTTAAAAACAAATAAAAATTGATACTAACCTAGCGCACCCTGTACCTATGTGTATGTATGTACAACCATGAAGCCTTTGTTATGGCGATTCGGCCTTAATGGCGGCAAATTGATCAGTATCGCGGCTACGGCGAATGAGCTCCCCGATTAAACTGTAATTTATTGTGGACTTGCGGCTTATTTAATACGCGAGGCTTATTTATTGTGGAAAATGCAATCGCTTTTGGAAATGAAATTAACGAAAGAATACAATCATGCTCAGATGGGAATAAAATAAAATTAGCGAAATTTAAAGACAATTTCATGCCTCATTATCTCATATCATCTCACCATGACTTATTATATCTGTGACTGGGGTGCAGATAGTAAACTACGATTTGACGACATCATCCTGCTCGTTTACTTGAGTTGAAAACTAATCATTTAATCACAGAAAACATGTCGTGTGACACATTAAAGAAACTGTAATAATTAGTAATTAGAAAATGTTCAAGTAACCATCAACTTACATAAAAGGAATTGTGACTTTTACAGTACATAAATTCTTTAAAATCTTCCTTTTGGAGAGAAGATATAATTGTTAAAGGCTTAAAGTGACTTTGAAAAACTAATGGACGTTTATCGCAAATGGCGGAATGTCAATCTCATTACATTAAAATAATCGTAATCTTCCAACTTTCTCACACAAATATGACAAATTGAGCATTCGAATCGACTTGACAATTGAATAGAAAACATAAATAAAAAATCTTGTTTATTGATTTCGTTAAGTAATCTATCGATATCGATACATCATCTATCGTTATGTCACATCCCTATGAGAAGAAGATAAGCATAAGGTGTGGAATGAAATGTATGGCCCATTGTTCGATGATCAACAGTTGAAACTATTACTTATGTAATTTATTGTCTTACAATGGAATCAAACTGGTTCGAATGAGTAATGAAAGCAAAAGTATGCATGTAGAATAATGATTTGGATATAACTTTCAATTACAACTAATAAGTATGTTGTATAAAATAATAATTTTCTATCTGTCTTTATATTCTAAGACTTACTTACATATATCTTTACGAAAAAGTTATCTTATATGTCTTACGATAGCATTTCTGTGGCCTGTTGAACCAATAATAGGTTCTTGGAACGGTGCTAGTATTTTTTTTGGGAATCTGTTCAAATAAGGTCTGTTTTAAGGTTTGCCAGTCGTTTAAAAAAGGTTTTATGATACTTGAAAATACAAACACACTCATAAATACTTTCTTGTTGAATGAATCATAATTATTAAATAGTCCACAATGCAGTAGCTCAATATGATTGTCTTCAATCTCACCTTCTCGTGGGATGTGATAAAAGGGACTCATTTGTCATAGATAACTACGACATCTATTAATTCAGAGCTATCTTAATTAGATGATATTATCAAGCTGATCATATGGGAAACTGTGAAATTTATTTGAAGAACTAGGCTTAACTCGTCAAGTATGTGTAAACGAGACACAATAAAAATTCCATTGTTATGCGACTCTCGGCATTCGTTTGATACCTGACTGATTAATTATTATCTGAAGAACATCGGCAAATAGCAATGATAAAGTTTTGCGAATAGCGTTATTACAAAAAATGACAATTCCTTGACAAAAACCTGCATAATTTTTTCACAGTTATCATCAGATGAGAGACGTTGATTTACGAACTCTTGACTTTTACCACAGAATATATAATTTTTACTGCTATTTTGCTGAATTACGGCCATTAATAACATCTTTAGACATCTTTTAAGTTGACGGATTCCCCATTACAACTGCCACATTACTACGTTCTAATTTTCACATTACAACGCTTGCAATAAACAATTTGTAATATATTATGTGCAAGCTATTTCCTTGAATGAATATCAAAATGTCGTTGTCTTTTAGGCCTAAGTTCTCGCCATCTTAGGCATACCTACCTAGCTTATTTAAATAGGTATTTAAGTACGTCTTTAGTTTTTATTTTTTGTATTCTAAAAAGTTACTTGTAGTTTGAGGATCTGATATAAAATGTAATTCGCACCTTTGGGAACAAAGGGTCACTTCTGCAGGATTTCCAACTTTACAGGAGAAGCAAAAAACGTTTTTTTTTAGCGTAGTTCTTAAATAACTTAATACTGTTTTAGAGTATTAACGCGATTCTTACAGATTTACATTGATAAATTCCTAACAGATACATCGTTACTATTAAAAAAAATCATACAAGAGACGATTTTGAGAAATAAGCCTTAAACTGAGGGGAGGGTACCAAAAGTGTCTTTTTGTTACAAATTGCTAATAGTTGTTTTGCAGAAATGTCCTTTATAAAAAATAATAAAATCTAAAAAGAAAGTTTAAGAGTATGTTAAGAGGTGATTACCTTTATGTTTTAGTAAAGTTGAATATATATATATATATTGTAAACCAATAAAACTAAAACCAGCAGAAAAATACGCAAATACGAAAATTTAACATGATGTAACGATAACATGGAGGATTATTCAATAAAACAGGAGATATTATCAAGTTTTGTTTATTCAAAATCAAATAAATGACATCCAAATGAATAAAATAATAAACATTTCGAATGAAATTATATAATAAAGGCTTTCAAGTTATTATATACGTGATAAAACTTAAGTAATATTGAATTGTTTTCAAAAATATATCATTCATTATCATACCTTATCAGTTTAGTAGGTATCTAAAGTCTTATTTAAGTTGAAGTTGTACTTAATATTTAAAATCTGAACGCATTTGGCATAGCCTACACGTTTCAATTAAATCTAAAACTTAAATCAATCATTTTCAGCCTTAATACGAAAGTAAATTCTCTTATACAACAAGTTTGGCGGACAAAAACTTATAAGATATTCATGAATAAATTCTGATATTGACATAACACTTGAGCTTACCGATTCGCAGGGCTATGCCCGTTACCTTAGTTCTTCTACGTATCTCCTCGTTTCCGATTCGATCTCGTAGAGAAACACCGAGCATAGCCCTCTCCATTGCACGTTGTGTGATTTTGAGCTTCTTTATGAGGCTCATAGTTAGAGACCACGTTTCGGATCCGTATGCCAACACACACTGGTAACACACAATGGTTGAAGACTTTCGTCTCAGACACTGAGGTAATTGAGACGAGAAGACGCTCTTGCGCAGTTTCCCGAACGCTGACCAGCCTTTTTATTCCTGAAATCTGTCACCTAAAATCAAAATTATATTATAGTAAGTATAGTAAGTAATTAGTAGGGATATAGTTATTCTTTTCGGTCCGATACGTTAATCGTCAGCATTTTAGCCGCGTAGATCTTATATATTTTGATTTGCTCACAATGCATTTTGTCCTCGTCCTTAGTAAGAAAATAATTAATATAAACATAATGCAATTTTACTACTCATGTAACATTTAAACATCAAGTAAATGATTATTTTATTCAAAATGCAATGGCCCTTTTAGGTAAAAATCACAAATAAATCTAGTAAAATTAAGACAAGTATTAACAAACTGACGGGTGACGTAATCGGAGATGCTACAATGGCGTTTTTTGTTCGCCGCGGGGACTACAAGCGGTTAAGCTCTAATTTTATAAACCATTTACTTTAATAATAAAAATACACTTTATATTAAAAACACCTTTTCTTTTATAAACAATGGAATGAAATATTATTATGTTTAAAACATTACTAGCAAATAAAAATGCTTGTGATATTATCAAAACAAACAGGATTATTTAAATCCAAAAAGTCACTTATATGCAAAAATATCACTACATAATACAAATAAAATGTCATTTATTTACAGAAGTGACGTTTTGGGTTCAATGATACGAAAAGTTTTATGGTTCGATGTCACTTATAAACAGAAGTGTCTTTATGTTTACAGCAAACAAATATCAAAATTGGTAACAAAATATACTTTTTAAATAGAAGTAACGTTATCATTCCAAGGAATATGTAAGCATATAAGTCATAACTTACCGTAGTGCCGCTCTGTCAACAACGCGCAAGATCACACTTCGGCTGTCAAGACACTACTGACCGGAAAAGACGTTATATTTGAAGCAAACGGACCAATTACGCTAAATAACGTAACGTCCCCCCCGCCCTCAAAGCGATGTTTGTCACGCGATTATCACCGTTTTTACTGTGTATATAAAGTCGATTATCGCGCTTTTTTCTGTATATTTAAGTCGTTTTTATAAAATATTGCAAAAGTGACCCTTTGTTCCCAAAGGTGCGGTATGTTCTTTTAAAAACAGTTTGAATTTAACCTACAGATTTATGTCGGACATCTTCCGTAAACGTAAACGCCGTGTTTCTTTTAAACGCATGTATTTTTATTGTGAAAGGAGCAATAAAATGAGTGTTGCTTATCTTCACCACTTTAAAGTGACCCAAAATTCCGAAACCTTATTCAGACATTGTTATTTGTTTATTTTGAAGTTATGCGTCATTTTGTTTTGCGATTTAAATGAGTGTTTGTGTCATAGATTAACGCAAACGCACCAAAATGCTGCGTTTGCGTTAATTTATGACGTAGATCCTAAGATTTTCTTTAAAAAATATAAAAAAAATATAAATATGCGCCAGACAACACACCAATTGTCTGGTTTCGTGGTAAGGAATTTTCTTCCTTGTGTTACTCAGTACCAGACAATGATTATGACGGGGGCGTCTCCCATAAATACCCCTAATATTCCCTGATATTAACTAAATAAACAGAAACAAATTTATTACAAGACATATTTAGGTAGAGATCAAAGAATAATAAATCTCAATCAATTCATACTATCTATACACTCGAATGCAAAACATCCGATGCAAAAGGTTGTAAGACAGTTTTAAGTTAAGATCAGAATGGTTCAGGTACTGGTTTTGTTTTAACTAAGTAAATATAGAAAACTTCATCATCATCATTGGCATCATTTAAGATTGCTTCTTCAGAGCTAATAAATAAATAAAAAGAGCTTACAATTAATTGACAATCAAAACAAACAATAGCATATCTGGCCCGTCAAAAGCCATTTCTACGAGAATAAATCAAGTTTAACTAAACCCTGGCGCCGACTCCCGTCACCCCTAGTTAACGATAAGTCCGGTTTAACGATAACCCGGGTTTAATAATCAACGAACAAGCCTTAGATAAGGGCATTAACACAGACGGCTGATAAATCAACCGACTACTTAAATAGAGACTGTTGAAGCTACTAAAGTGTTCATGAAACGTGAGAAAAACAATTGACGAACGCTGTGTGAAGTGAAATCGAAAGTTTTTTTTATATAAACATGGTGTGGCATGTAATAGGAGCAAAAAATTAAAATGTAGGCCCTTTAAGTGACGAGTAATCCATATTAAATGGTTTATTATGAATTTATTATTATTTAATTTATAATGAATGGTTTTATATAAATTTATTAAAATTTTTAACAAAATAAATCGAACCAGCAATGTATGCAAGCAAATGTGTCCAGTCATAGCACTTGACATTTGTCATTTACTACAACGACTTAGCGATTTTGATATACTTACATTGACAAGTGATTATAACTTTGGATTACTATATCTCTGAGTTACAGCATTTTAGAGCACTATGACTAAGTCGGGGTAACTACGTATACTCTGTGGAATCATTGATTAAAATTTTTGCTCCTATTACAGGCCACACGCTGTATAACCAGTATTAGTGGCCACACATTTGGCTAAGAATGCCAAGATGTCAATGGATGGTAAGTGCCGATGCGGCCGAAATGACACGAAGGAAGTTCAAGGAAACGGATTCTACTAAGTTCCCCAATAAAGTTTTTAATTAGTTCGCGGACGGGCGGAAAGCTTTCTAGCACAAATTACCCCTTATTTCAAGCAATACAATTTTAATAGGACGGATATTTGTTTAATGACATAGCAATATTAATAGCAGTTTCAAAAGATTAAATAAGTAACCAAAAATTGCGCACGGGCGAGACTCGAACCAGCATCTTTCTGGCTAACCGAGCCAACTGCTCTTCTAATTGAGCTACCGTGCCGTCGGTCCAACTGCGCGAAATTCTTGGTCTCTTATGGATACGTCATTACGTGTACCATTCTAAAGCATTGAGTAGTTTCAAAATTATATTAGTTGGATTATCTTCGAAACCGTTACAGTGAAACTTCCAAATAAGGTTTTATTAGCCACCTACCACGAAGTGAAATAATAAAATGATATTGCAAGTAAACACAAGTGAACATATTCTATCTGGCTAACCAAATATGGCAGTAATGTATGGTCGGATGCAGAAACAAGAAACTATCGCGTTGCTATCGTACGGTAGATCACAAATCTATGACTGTAGAGCTTTAGGGGCCAGCAATAAAATACATAGAGCAATAAGAAAAGTCTATTAGGGGATGAACGTCGGCCGTTTGTCAGTGTACCTACCTTAAGGTAAACTATTTTAATTTCAATAAATAGGCATTTCTTAATCCTCAACATTAGTCAGTAATTTTGAGTTGTGATAAATTCAATTTATATTTGTAAGACTTTGATTAAAGTAAAATAGCGGAAGATAGGTGACGCGCCACTCGAACGTGGACCGCTAAAATCAGGCCCCCGTCGCCTAATTGCCTTCAGTTGCAATCAGGATTGCGTGCGCGGATGACATATGTGAGACGTGTGACGTGAGGAGAAAATAATTTTTTTTTCGGGTTAATCGTAACCAAAATGCCTTCGTGTGCTTTCATACGTTGCCCAAACCATTCTAAAAGGAAAAACTAATCGCATGGAATCACATTTCACTCGTAAGTACCTACACGAAAACTTTAATTTCTAAATTTATTTGTAAATTCAGTCTTTTTTGACGGCCATTTTTCAGGGCGAGATAGAAATATACGATTCATTGATGTGCGACCAGTTAGGTATGATGATGATTGATTGACTAGATTGACACAACGCAACATGTGCTGCTTGTTGAGATTTGTCTACGCGGTACCGTCAGCATACAATGTCGATCATAATAAATTTATACAATTTAACTACTTTATTATGTAACTCCAAAATACAATGTGACATGAAATCTTGCAAAAAAAACCATACACCTCACAGGACTACGCTCTTTTCTACCACCAGATTCCTTGTCCGACCTACCACACATTTGGCGGGAACTCAACTCTCCCTTGGCCATCCTTGTTTTTTTTTAACAAAAGCAGTGGCCATGGCGCCGCGCGTATCGAGCACGCGTTATCAGCACCGAACACAAACACCGGTTGTCCATTAGAAGGTAATCGGCGATGCCACCAGCCAGCATTGTCTCGCGGTTTCGAATTTAGAATGTTGTTTTGTGTGCTTTATGCGTTTTGATACTGGCTGTATTTGCTTGAGATTCGAATTAATTATTGTTTTTTTGCGCGTCTCACGAGATTTCTAACCAGCCAGCATTTTCTTTCTAGAATAAATTCGCCATTTGAACAAAAAAAACACAGTTCATTCCAAGGATTTGGCGCTTTAAATATAATGCAATCTAAGCAAATGTTGTGTAATTTTCTTTGATTAAAGTAAAATAGCGGAAGACGCGCGTCACCTAGACGCGCCATTCGAACGTGGACCGCTAAAATCAGGCCCCCGTCGCCTTATTGCATTCAAGAGACATCTCAAAGCGCGCGTGGAAGAAAGAAATGGGTTTGTCTCTGTCGGTCATCTTGTATGTAGTTGTGAGTAGTGCCATTTTTTAGCTGACAATTAGTATGACATGCCGTATCTTCCGCTATTTTACTTTAATCAAAGGTAATTTTATGACATTCAAACTTTTTGATTCGTTAGTTACTAATGTTTGAAACAAAACCCTGTTACTACAACATACAATTATTGTATAGTCGAGTTGACTTTCCACATTGATCGTCATTCATTAATCAAGCAAAAAGGCGTCATTTTAGAATACAATTAATTATTCAAACCTTATCCAATTTTAACCACAAAATATTAAGTGCTATTTTGAATTCCTGAACCCATCTTTATCAGTGTAGTCTGAACCACATCATGTCGTATAATAAATGAATCATTATAAAACATCACTTTGAATATAAAATGCCTTTTAAGAAATGTTAAAAGGACATAAAAAACAAACACATCTCAGATAGGCAAATTATTTGTTATCTGCTTTTATAGACTAGTTCAAATTTATTGACCTCCCAGTCACAGTACAATTCGAACTCAGTAGCTATTGCTTACTTAGGGATCACATACAACACACGAACATAAGTCGGCGTCACTTTTTATAAGGCTGCAATTCACTTGCCGATGGCTAACTCCATTGAACTACTATTACTAGAGTATGGAACTGACATCACGAACTAATTTTGTGCTCCATAAATTGATGACACGGTCATCAACTCGTAATCATAATTCGAAATTAAAATTTTCAAAGAAAACGTCCAATCGTGTCGTCGTTTTCGCGACACATTTTTTGCTTGGCAAAGCTTCTCTAACGTAGTAGTAACAACTCACTGGCTAAATCCGACAAATCAGCGGCTTGCCGTCAATAATACAAGGAAGTAACACACAGAAGATAATTCCTTACCACGAAATCAGACAGTTGTGTGTTGTCTGGCGACTATTTATTAAAAAAATGCGAGATTCGTAATTTGGCATGCACCATCATGCCGTTTACAAGTGCCACACGTTTGTTACAATATCTAGGTAAAGTGCTTGTGTCGATGTTTGTGATACATAGTTCTATTGAGTCACAATTAATAAAATTTATAAATTAATTGTGATCGCAATGCCTATTAAAGGAGTTGAAAAATACTTGTATGTACCTCTTAAGTTACATCCTATAATGTGGTAAGTATAAGTTGACGAAACCCTCGATTTGAAACGTACCTAATTAAAACCGATTAAGAAACGTTATTATTTATTTAGAAAGAATAAAAAAAACATATTTTGTTATTTATTTTCTGTTTCTTTCTTTTTTGATCATACATTAAAAATGTTTATGTGGTAAAGTAAGTAACATTTTGATCATTGAACATTACCTACTGTTTCATTACCGTACTGTGTCTATGTTTACAAACTAGTTCAAATGCTTGCTTTAAAATTCATACGAGTCCAGTTAAAAGTTTTTCGGTACACGTGTCGACTGATTGAATTGTTTAATTAATTACCATGTTAATTGTATTCGTTGATTTATTGGTTTATTGCAAAGCGTTCAACGATAGCGACTAGTTGATTACTGTTGATGAAATATGTTTGGAGGTATACAACCTACATTATATACAGGGTGACTTTATAAATATTGGCAATATTTTAAACTAAGAACCTACTCATGATTCATAGTCCTTTCCACATATTAAAATGAAAATCAATTGATATAAAGTAACATATGATGTAACTGAGAAAAATCATACCAAACACTTTAGAAATGACTATTGCTACAAATTAAACTAATAAATTACAGTTTAAGACTTTGTTTAAGATTTTAAAATTTTACTAATAATAATATGTAAACGAATCAATAAATTACTCCGCCTAAACGGAAATTGGCGTGATACTGTACCACTTTTGAAATGATATTTCATAACAAATGATTTTCATTTTAATATGTGAAAGGGACTATGAATCATGAGTAGGTTCTTAGTTTACAATATTGCCAATGTTTTCAAAGTCACCCTGTATATTTTAAATACATAAACTAGCCAGCTATTGGCTCACGATTCCACATGATGGTAAATGATGATGCAGCCTAGGAAGTCTGATATTAAATTTTGCTCTATCGCTTTTAGTTCGCAAGTTTCGCAACTAAGCGAACCGAAGTTATAAGAACAAAAATAAAACCATAAATAAATCTAGCTATACAAATACAGAGATACATTTTGCAGGTTTGTAGGGGTTAGTAAAATTTTAATCATGGAAGTCGAATTTTTAAAATAATGGGCATGACATTTGTTCATCGAAAAGGTGATGCTACGGTGTACGCTCTGTCTGAGTGCTTTATTCATTTGATAAGTTAGTTAAATGTATTGTGAACTGGTTATTTTGTTTTATGGTAGTTACTGCGGAAGCCGTAAAATTACATCAGCATTTTCATTACACATCTACTGAGTTATTTTATTAAATTAAATATAGCAAATGAACAGTTTCGCAAAAAGTATTCGTTACATCAACGACCTCTATGTTATACTAGATAGGCAAAACAAACTTCGTGGTACAAAAAATTTAGGCCAGATGGAGCATCTTTCAAAGCGTTGCCATGGTAACTGCCGTGCTTGGGCATACTTTGTCATTTTGATAATGTGTAACACCGTGTCCCACATATAAGTCTATACTGTGTTCTGCATAAAACACATATAAGTCTATGCGTTTGCGTAACATAAACGTTACAAGATATCTTAAACGCCGGGACACGACTGCAGCAAATCATTCACTATTTACGACGGTAATTAAAAGAATCTCTACTCAACACTATCGCACTTCAGGTACACTTAAGTTTTAATACAATGCTATTAAGTATTGATAAGGGCTTGTGCTAAGGCCCGTCACACACTATGTTGCTATTGTGGCTGCCACAAAACATAGTTTGAAATCTATAAAATAAAGCTTAAAAAAATGACAAAATTATATAAGGTCAAATAATTTTAATACTTTAACAGTAGCTTTGTATACATCATAGAAACTGGACACTATCATTATTTCTTGGAAAATCGAGATTAAATTTTTTATTATTTACTTTATCATAAACAATATCATTTTTAAAACAGCACCCTGACTATTTAAAAAGTTTTCTACGTCATCGGCTTTGCCTCTCTCAATTCAATGCCCAAACCTTCTTTTTCTCTAATCTTAGTCTAAATTAAAAAAAAAACTGAAAAAAAATATTTACCTTTGTCTCCAATTTTCTCAAAAATTTGCGGAAAAAAACCCAAATTGTTTTCTACAAAAAATTATTAATTTATTGTACTGAATCAGTCATTTAAATATTATCACTCAAAACGAGGTGACCTTATAATAATATTCTGTAAGGAGTAAGTAGAGTAAAATATAATGAAAATTTTATACTTTTTATAGAAGCTAAAACAGTAATCTTAAAACCGTAAAACCAATATGTTAAACACAAAAGAGGGCATTATTAAATTGGATAAAAAATCCCATCTAGGTCCTTCATACATTTAATTTTAGAATCTCTTTCTCGATCATACTAGTGGAAACTTGAACTACCCTAATATTTATTCGTTGATGCGACGGTGTCTACGAAAAGTACCAGTGTAGATATGAAATTTGCCTTTACTTAGTGTAGTGTTTGCTAGCACTTAATCTGCTCAGAGATTGTTGTTTAGAGGTTTTTAATTTTAACAGAAAATGATTAGGAACATTGTCAAAGTAAGGAAGATTGAAATTATTTCCACATAAAAGTAAAGTGCAAAAAATTAAAACTAAGTTTTTGCACTTTACGTATGGAAATCATTTTGCAATTTACTAAGTATTTACTTAAAGTTAATGTTTGTTTTTATAGTGTTTCGTCACTATACAAAGTTACAAACTTAATATATTGTGTATGTATTTACTTAGTATCTCTCTGTGGCTAAACTTTAGTGTAGTGTTTGTTACTACTCAATAAGACCTCTGTTCTGTACAATAAAACCAACTTCGGCATAAGAGACCTACTTTTGGCTGTACTTATAACACAAAAATCAATAGACCTGTGGTTACCTACGTTAATAAATGTCTAAAGGGCCTTTTAAATCTGGTTGGTGTAATGTGAGGTTATCTTAACGACAACATGAAAGCTAGGACTGACGCCTTCGCATTTAGAAGTAATTACAGGCATTACGTCGGGTGATTTATTGCAATTGATATTTACGAGAAAGATACCGCTTTATTAAACTTTACTTACGATGTTGTAAGCTGTCAATAAAGTTTCAAAAGCTATTTTGTAAGTTGCATGTCCTTATAACAGTTATCGAGAACCTACGAAAAATGGTCTCTGGTGACATCTTTAACTTTGAAGTCTTTAACTCGTCAAGTATGTGTGAACGAGACACAATAGAAATTCCATTATTATGCGACTCCCGGGAGTCGTTTGATACCTGACTGATTGATTAAGCACGTAGTGGCGGAAATATTTACGTTTTTAACAGAAAAGTACAGCGACACAAATACTCAAAAAAAAAGTATGCATGAGTTAAATATGCATCGATCAAATTGACTAATAAAAATTTCTTACATCCAAATATTACCGTTGTCTGGAATTTGTGGCACAACGAAAAAAAGTCCTTATTTCGCAACCAAGACAATTGTTGTGTTGTCTGGCGCATACTTACCTATTTATATTTGTTTTTGAAGATAGTCTTTTGAAAGTTGAGTTCCCATTTAGTAAATGGACAAAAACAGCTTAGTATTTAGATGGAAATATTAAGTGTTTAGTGTTTTAACTACAACTGGCATAGGCTATAGGTAATCAGAGAGTACGAGAAAAGTTAATTGAGTATCATCAACCCATCGTCCATGTGATTGAGAGTGGCATTCAGCAAAGACATCTATTTTACTCTTTTCAAAGTTCCTATGGTCCTAGCATTGGTCCTATCTCATTCAATGTAAGTCCATATGCCAAACTTTATCACACCATCGATTGAGTGAGAGCGGCATTCGACAACCACACTTGACTATTTCCATTGTGGTCCAAACTTTGCTATTAATTCTTAGATACAAAGCCCTGCATGTTGCTAATGCGCTAGTACCTTGTCATATTAATAACTCTTTAATATAATAACGCTTTCTATTAAAAATCTCTTTTGCACCAAAAAATTAATATGCCAAAAATCGAAAAAGTTTTTTTTATATATATAATATATACAGGTAGATTTAGTAACATACAAAACAAGATATCGAGAGAAATAACAACAAGAACACGTCAGAAAATGCCCGCCAGGACCATTAGGAATTTGCGAGTCTATAAAAGTTTATACTCGTAAACTTCATTCATCTTTGCTAGTCCAACATTGTTAACAATCTTTTTGTAACTTTTAGAATAATATTAGCAAATAAAATTAATTTACTTTTTAATTTAAAAAGATCTCAGTGTTGAGTTGAACGATGAATTAGCTATGTATGTTGTAAGATTTGTGTTTATCCTGTTTTAAAAGGAATATTTTCAATAAAAAGGAATGTCAAGATTGCTTACAATATTCGATTAGTGAAGAAAAACTTCAGTCAAACTCTTCTTACCTCCACTTCGTCCTACGATTTTGGAACCACGTCTTCACTTGAGCGTCGGTCATCTTCAGCGTTTTCGCCAGCGACGCTCGTTCCGCCGACGCTAAGTACTTCTGCTTATGGAACCGCTTCTCCAACTCAGCTATTTGAAGTCTTGTGAACGACGTCCGCGGTTTCTTACGTTTCGGCGGCGTTCTGTTCTGGTAAGGGTGACCGATCCGCCTCGTGATGGGGAACGATGCTGGAATGTGGAAGAAAAAAATATGTAAGTAGTTGCTCTATGAATTAAAGTTTGGGGCCTTGACCTACCAGTGGGACATTAGAGGCTTACTAATGAAAGGTGGCACCAGAAAAAATAAACAATTGAAAATAATTGTTAACACTGAATTTCATAGACAGAAATGCTATACCTAAATACCTCAAAGAAAACTGCGCATATTGTTATAAGAATTGTGCAATTTTCTTTTAGATTTTTGTCTTTGAATAACGGAAATTTAAAAAAAAATAGTTAACACTGTATAATGTTAACATTTTTTTTATTTTCGCTCTTTTCTGGTGGCACCTTTCATTAGTCAGACTCTACTTACTATCAAAAAATATAACATTGCCTTTCCGCCTTTTTGAAGTTGGTCTCTAAAATTGTAACACTACCTGACTGAAGCAAACTTAGTTAGGTCTATGGACTAAACATATACATACTATAAATAAATAAGTTAATGAAGTCAATTTTGGCTTAAATCGTATTGTTAACACACTATTGTAATCAATAATTGTAATCAAACTTGCCAAAAATTCATTTGTAACTATAACTTATGTTTTGTTGAAATGTCGGACTTAATTTACGTAATTATAAATTTTCCTTCCGATTTTTAGTAATGGCGGCCTCTCTCAACAGAGATAGGCCAGGAACGCAGGAGATATTATAGTGCCCGGATGTATGCGCAATACACAAGTGCACTCTCTGTTCCTTCACTCTCATTATTTCGGTGATTCAGTGAGACCTAACTATAATGCATTACTAGACCTACCTGACACTCAATTAATTATTGGTTGTTACATTTCTACACGTATGTTCGTGAAAGCTCAGTAAGAGGTACGAGAACTACATATACTCGTAAATATTTGAGATAAGTTTAATTTTTTTAGCCTACTGCGAGAAGTTATCATTTTGATTCAGACACATGTTTTGTTTAATTCGCTTATAATATCTTTCAAGAATAAGGCTAATACCACACTGAAACGATTTTAAGTCCACGATTGTATCTCAAAACAATCTAAATAATTGCACATTATTACCTACTATGCGTTTACGTCTTATCTTCATAATTGAAATCACGACTAATGTTTAATACATTCGAGAATTACTAAAAGCTATGAATAAATAAAAAATCCATTAAAACATACTGTTTGTAAATTACCCCGTATAATACAGGGTCATATTATAATCAAGGTTTTTCAATTTGTAATGAATGCGAAATTATACGGTAGGAACATAAATAATTACAGCTTCACAAAGTTGTACCGACTTTTAGTTGACCGAATCGGCCATATTTGGAAAACCGCAAAGAGTCATGCTTTTTCGTGCTATTTTAAATGAAAATCATGATTCATTCACGGTTTTTAAGCGGCACGATTATAAATCCTAAAATCTAAAATAAATACAAGAGGTAATTTTTGACACTGTTTTTGTACAAAAAGTTTTCTGAATATTATATTCATACAAATTACAGAAGTCCTTGAGGGCCTCGAAAATTTAGCAAAGATTCCATCTTAGTGCAGTCATAATTTTCTGACGCAATTAGATTTCAAATACGTCTCTTCTTAATACCCAGAAATATCAATTCAGAAAAGTGTACTAAACTGTACAAGGTAGCTATTACACCCATTACACGTGTCTTTTGAAAATTACATACAAAATGGCCGCGATTACGCTTTTTAAAATTCGAAACTCAATTACGTTCGTTTAAACGCGGCGCTCTGATTGGTCCTTGCTGTAATAGCCAGCGGTTATCGTAAAGGTGTGTTTACATCGGAATAATTTATTATGCGAGCATTTTTACATACCCAATGTTGATATCATCAAACTGAAAGACGAAAAAAGGGACTTGCGTACAAGTGTATAATGAAGTTTAATCTCACAGGGCCTGACCCGTCAGCTCTTGCCTCACTAATGGCACGGGAGAACGCGCCGTCGCGTTTTTAGTGGGTAGGCGGGCTCACAAAGCCTGGAGTCCCACATAACCCCCAACTGCCCCCGCGGTCGGTGGGTATGCATAAGAACATTTTACTGACGCAAAAAAAAAAGATGATTGGAACCATTGAACTACTATTACTAGCGTATAGAACTGACACCACGATCAAATTTCCTGCGCCATGATTTGATGTCACGTGGCATCAACGCATAAAAACGGTTTCAAATTCGACATTCAAATTTCAAGGAATAGAAAAGAATAATTTTTTTGCACGTAGTAATAACAACTCACTGATTGTAATGCATCCTTTTTGAGTAGAGAATAAAATCTTCAAACGCTGCATTGGCAAATAAACTTTGACCAAGTACTGAGTACTTATATCAAGGAATATTTGAAAAATGACAAGCCGAATATAGATATAACTTGTTACAACTGATAGCTATCAGTGTAAGCGTACCTTTACATATCGATTTGTATTAAATAACCCGTGATATGAGATCGTATCGTTAACTATATTGTACCAATGACGATTGAGAATCATAATCGACATAATAATGGTAAATGGCAGTTTATTTTGCTGCGGTAATTCAGAATATATTACAAATTCATTTTAAATTCATCCAACCGTGAAATGGCCTAATGTATCTGACATTAGGTACTTATTATTTTGCGAGATTGATGTTTTCAATTGAACGACAGTAGCAATGGAAACAATTTTTAAAACAATATTGTAATTATTATTTAATTTTTGACTTGCTCTATAAAGATGTTGCAAAAGTTTTTGACGATGTTTTTTTGCATCTGGAGGATTTTCCGCCTGATACGAATACTCAATTTCTAGGGTTACAATTTTTTTTTTTTATTTAACCTGATTCATCCCACTGCTGGGCAAAGGTCTCCCCCAACACCTTCCATTGGTCCCTGTCAGCAGCCAATGACAACCAATCTCCCGCAAAGCTGGTCAAGTCATCACACCACCTCTTTTTGGGTCTACCTCTTCGTCGGTAACCATCTTGTGGTATCCATCGCGTAACGACTTGAGCCCATCTATCCGGGTGCATTCTGCACACGTGCCCAGCCCACTCCCACTTTAGCTTTGCTGTCTTCTCATCAAGGGTTACAATTAAAACTTTAAAAAATATTATTGCATAACATGTCTTACTTTAAAGACTAGTTGCGAACGAACATAATTTCTATTATAAATAATTCTACAAAAACAGGGTTATAAATAAATAAGAACATTACATTATTTTTATACACCACAAAGATTTTCTCAGAACCGTTTTATTTTTCCGGAGGTGAATCAAATTAGATCGTCCGTTGCAAGAATAATTCATTCCAAACCTTTTTAACTCAATTAAAACCCGACATCGCCGTTCCATATTCTAAATTCAAATTACAAATTCGACTCTTTCGTTTTGTTTTCAAATATGGAAACCGCATTAAACGGGACGCTCTGATTGGCTGGCAGCGTAATGGTTGATTCACGTGACCGCAAATTGCTACAATTGTAACTCGTACTATGTATACTATTCGATGCCTACTTATGATCTTTAAGTTCATAGTAGTAGGAGTTAAAATTAACTGGCCATTTTACTGTTGTACACATATCTTGGGTGTACAGTCTACGTCAAAATATAGATCGACATTTATGACCTATATGTTTATAGGCATAGAGCTGAAAATGAAGTGGCTTTGAACGTGTAAATAATTTGGGTATGTGTAGCATGGATGGTTAGTAAGCTTTTCAAACGTAAGTCTCTCGTAATTACTTTTTGATCGTACCGTTAATGGCTTTCTTGGGAATAGCTATGTATTTTTGTCTATTTACCACATAGGTTAGGACTTTAGGAGTACATTTTATTACATTTTAGTAACTTAGTTTCTGCTACATAAAGTTGCTACACTATTGCAGAGTCTATATGTATTTTTATTGATTCTACGTTCTGGAATGTATAATATATACACATTCAAAATGAAAAAGAACACTAGGATCGTTTAATTATCAAAATCTAATTATAGTTAAAAATAAAAATATTCATGAAGTTCAAACATTACACTTATTTAATCAAAGCTATAATTTTCGTAGCGTTCGTAGCGCGTAGCAAGTTGTAGTCGCCAACATTAGACTTAAACGAGATATAATAGATTTTTAACTAAACTTTTTTAAGGTTCCGTTTTGCATTATCTTCAATTAATAACGCTTTTTGTAATGATATACATGGATGCTTATAACACCAAGAAAAAAATAACTTCGACATGCATCCTAAAAAATAAACTTAAAATCTACCAATTCAAAACAAAACTTTTTCTTTGTGGCAAGGATGCTGGCCACACGTTGCCGCATTGGATAGCTATACTAAAACTAATATTTTGAGCTAAGAACCAGCCAGATTCATTAGTTGCCGTAACATAATGTTTTTTTTTTGTTTTGTAAATTACAATTTTTATTTTCAAAGTCAGAGTGAACAGCTTCTTCTGGGTGAGCTCATTCCATCATCTTCTCTGTCTAAGCCACGTCTTGTCTAGACTGAAGACAAGAGCGAAATGAAATGAAATGAAATTTATTTTTATTTATTGTGCCTATTAAAAAAACATGCCTATGACGAAACAAAAACACCTTCACCCAACACAACTACCCAAATAGTCAAACAAAACCGATTAGTTACGCGAATATATTACGAAAGTGTGTGTTGTGTCACGTACCATCACGGCGGAAAAGGGTGCCCTAACCAGATTCCGCGGGCATAATCTAGTTACATCCTTATGAATCATGAGCCTCGAATTCACAGACAATACAACCTAATTTCAGCCTTAATAGTAGTTCTCCAAAGACGATAATTCTTTGTAGCTTTAAAATAGAGCGGAATTGTACCGAAAAGTACAAGTTTTATGTCGCCCCAATAAGACTCAATTTGAAACTCGCTTCAAAATAGACAAAAGTATGTAAAGACGTATGTGTCATAAGTTATGGGTTTACGTTTTAAAAAAATGGATATGCCATTTTACGTAAATGGAAATGTGAAATATGATTTAATTCGTTCTATGTTTTATGTGTTTGCGGATAAGTTGAACTAACTACCAAAGAATTGGTAAAAAAATATGATTCAGTGACTTACAATAATCACCATGGTTTATTCTCACATTATTTGAAGCGTCAAATCGTACTCTCTATGTATAACCTTAGAAGAATGGTGCAAGAAAATAAAAGTAAAACAATAAAAAACTCTTTCATAATCTCCCTAATTTACAACCAAACTTATTAACCCTAAAATTAAAGCGGAGAAAAATTATAAAACAAATTGGCATTGAAGGGTTAACCGTCTCGGAGGTAATCCCGTTATGATATTATCCTTTGGGGTTGAATTCACCCCTTTTTCCACCTCAGAGGGAATCTGCGTGGTTTAGCATTATATTTAATGTAAAATGGTGTTGCCACATTCCTGGTAAGAAATGGCATGAAGATTAAATTTTCTTTGTTTTATGAATAGCCAGGCATTTGGCTATAATGTCACCTGAAGGTATGATGCGGCCTATTAAGGATCTCACAGCCTTTTCTTTTTGAAAGCATCCAAATAATAGCTAGTATTGGTGGAAGTAATTTTAAATAAATAGTAATAAGTAGTTTACTTGATCACTAAGTATTTCCTTTTTGATATATTATTTATTATCATAATACTAATGTAATTTAATGACTAATTGTGAGAATATTTATGATTTTGAATGAAATATGAATTTTAGTCATTCCCCATAGTAAAAATAGCATAGCGACCAAGTAAAGCGGAGTACCAAGTATTTATTTGTAAGATTAAGTATGTACTTTATCTTACAAATAAATAGTTTATGCAAAAAACATCGCACAGTGGTGCAAAATGCGTAAGGCGCGGACAAATTCGCACTCCGACTTGATGGAGCGCCCGCGTCAAATCCCAGGTGACGGGCCAATTAGCCGTCACGCATTCGTCTTCTCCTACTTACTTTTTCAGAGGGGATTTTGCCCGAAACGAAGCCGGGTTGACGCGTTGTGTGCTCACTTTGCCAAATTATAATTTTTCGCCCTCTGGATTATTAAGATTGTGCTCTTGAATGAACGTGTTTGAATTTACTTTTATAAACAAAATTGTGAGCCTTATTTTATTTAGTATGGGTTTGCTATTGACTCCAGACCAAGCCAAGTGCGACTAAGACGGAGACATTTATTTACATAAATAGAGCGTTAACTCAAGTAGTTCATTTGAAACTTATCGGTGTTGTGCCGGGAAAAAGACATCACAAGCTTTTCTAAACGTTTTTCATTCTGATTGTTATATCTAAATGTGCTTAGTGATATTTTCAGAACTAAATTTTCTTCAGCTTTTACATGAAATAATCCCCCTGTCAGTGATTTACACTACTAATGAGATATTATAACACATTGCAGCGATGCACAATCACCAGAATTTATCGCTACTCCACAATCAATAAAGTAGGCACAGACAGTCAACATTTTTCAATTACACAGTGGGGCGGCACGAAAAAATAAACGGACAAAATCTCATATATAATTTACGCAACAAGCGAATACCAATTCCCACTAGTTACTCCAACGAACGGGAATCGGGTAACGGCCCATGCTCATGGAAAATTCAGCGGCTGAAAGCGGGATGCAATCGGGATCCGGGTTTAGGATGCATTTTGGTCTGGACAAAGGCTAGCCTTTATGATACCGCGCTTTTAGTGCTCTTGTTGCTTTGTTGCAAGTAACACGAGTATTTCAAGCCTATGTTGCCTCTTTGTACATGTTCGATGCAGTTTTAAAGCTTAACGCTAGGAAATCCAGCTGGTAAAATACTGGAAGTTGAAATAGTTGCCAAATATTATTCCATTTGCCTCTGTCACAGAAAAATTAAAATTAGTTTCACCATTATATTATCAGCGATATGATTTATTTATATAAGTAGACTGGTTTACTGGTTCCATTGAAAAATGAACGTTCATTATTATTTGTTAAATAAAGTTGCATTGCAAAATAGTAAAGGAGTTTTTCTTATTCATTCATAATAAAGGCTTTTTACATCTCGATTATTACATGCAATTATGTAACAACCACAAACCCAACTATTTACCTGGATTATTAACTAAAAAAATTGAGATGACCTGAAAATATAATTCTCAGGCAACATAAAAAAGTGTTCCTATTTTAAAATGACTCCTGAAATTAAAAAGCAGTCAAATCTAAACTTCCCTGTTTAGAAGCAAACCGGGCACGCAAAGGAAATTCTTCTACAGCCAGTTAATTGCATCCGTGAGACGCCGCTATTATCTGCACGATGTCTCATTTTGCTCATTAAATTTTGTCCCTTGCTGTCAACGTGGGCCCACTGTGCGAGTCTCATGATAGCTAATTGTGGATAATCTTGACGGAATGCCACGAAATTGGTTTCAAACGATCATGTTATAAATGTTTATAGCGTGAGGGTTCGGTGATGTTGTCATTTGGTTTATACTGTGACTCGATTGAAAACTCGAGTGGAAACGTACTTGGGAACTGTGTGGTAACTTTTGTGGTATAACCAAAAAAAATAAAAAAAAATATTTCCATAACAAACGAACACCATACGATGCTTTTTATAGCTATGTCTAAGCAGTTATTTGACCTCCATCGCATCTGATTTAATTCTTATGCTAAAATTTCATACGTAATTTACCTAGGTGTAGGTACCTAATCTACTAATATCAATGAACTTAGTTGTATGTGGGACGTTTTGACACAAGAAATGTTGTTTTTGTATTCTTATATTACATTACTCCACCGACAAGAGCGAAGCTCTTAAGTTTACGAAGAAGAAGAAAGAGTACTTACTTGTATTTTACATACATCTGTTTCTTACTTACAGTTATCACCCGTTTTATTCATGTAATATTTAATTGATTTTATGACTTATCACGATTAGATCGGTGACAAAAACCAGCATCCAATATCACTTAACGTAATCCAGAATCTTCTAATCTCTAACGCGAAGATGTAAATGGCTGTATAATATTTTACTGAGCCAATTCTGTCTCTTGCCCCTCCGCCCATATATTTACACTTTTGAAATATGGCTTCTTTTATAGCCTCTCACGTTATGGATTGGTGATAAAGCGTATTTAGGCCTTTTTATGTGCCCCTGGCTCGAGTACGACGGTTCGACATATCGGAAAAATAAAACAGACATCTTCATAATAATTTACCTTTCGAGAAAATGGAAATTGAGGTAGCAAAATTATGGGTTTTGGTCCAAGTATTAGTCAAAATGGATCACTGTGCTGTGTAAAAGTATTGGCGGATAAAAATGTTCATTTTATTAAAAAAAAACATCTTAAAACTTTTTGCTGCTGCTAAACTAAACTAAAACAAACAAATTAAAACCTATTTTTTAAATCGGACATTATGTAAAATAGAAACGCTATTACATCTAATTGATTTATAAGAAGAAACATTTATTTTTGTTGAATCATGAGAATTTTAACTTTGCGTTTGATCATTTAATTTAATCATGATGTAGCTATTAAATTTAATAATACAAACCAATCAAGGTTCGTAAACGTAATGATTACTAAATTACTTGTCGTTATGTTTGTAATTATTTTGTTTAAGTATTTATGCCTCTGATAGGCCTATTACGGAATTAAATCATCATTGGACAAGTTTATTAAGACGTTTAAAACGTTTCTTGCCACCTAAATGCGGCAGTCTGAGCTTTGAACTGTTAAAAAATAAAACGATTCAGTTAACTACATTAATTTGAGTTTTGAAATGAGAACACGTTTTTAAAGGATGGAAAGTTAATATTTGAAAAAATACACCATACATACCCGACACATTATCTACCTAGCTAAATAACATATACAGAATAACTTAAATATTTTAATAAGTCATTTATATTACGAGTATTCCTTGGCAGATTTCTTATGAGGAGCTTTTAATAGTTTGACGATGGTGTTTTAATTATGACAGCCAGTTGAAGTTCAATGCAACTCTTTCTTCGAAAATTACGCTTTTCCCACAATAACCCATTGTTTTGTGAAAATATATTGTCTTTTTATTATTTTTTACAAGTAGAGTCATTTTACAAGGAGAATATAGATTCATTATTGGAATAAAGAATATTATAGATACTCATATATTTTGTGTTTCATATCATACCTGTCTAACCTTAGAGTTAGGCTACCGTTGAAATGTCTCATTCCAAGAATAAAATCCATATTATGTTTTAAATAGGTACTCTACCCTACCCACTTGTTTAAACCTACTCCACATAACCTGAAAGTTAAACCATCCAATCTACCGAAATAAAACATGGAGGGGAGGTCGGGGTGTAATTTCACACATACGGATGGTTACGACCCCGGGGCATATCATCGCATATTGGCCACGTCAAATTTTCATAACAGCCCACGGGAAATACACCTTGGATAGGGTTGCCAGGAAAAAGAATGAAGTGAAGAATGTGAAAATACAAACTGAATTTTAACAACGTTTAACGCGTTTTAAAGAGCATGGTGTGAAAACATAAAATTAGATCCCATTTATTTTACATTTCTGCCAAAAGAAATAGTTCCGTCACATTACATATTATATTTAAGGAGAACGTGTATATTTATTTGTCTTAAATAAAATTTGTAGCGTTTATTCATTATGTACATTTTATCTCTCTTAGCTCTTTAAATCTTTCTTCTTTCTTTAAATTCTACATCTGTGATGTAATGATGATGGCTAAATATTTTTTCTTTCTTTAATTACAGAAATTACTGCATATACCAAATGTTATTTGGGTTTGGAGATAATACAAAAATATTTTTAGTTTAAGTAAATATGAATCACTTGATATTTTTAGTTCAGGGAATAAAGATTTAAGTAAGACTAGCAACCCTAACCTCAAAGCGCGATGGCTGTGTTATGAAACGCGCATCGCGTTCAGCTTTGCGACAGTCGCTGTCATAACAGCAACGTTTCTAAGACATAAGGTCGAAAATTAGTTGCAACTGTCAGCGATTGTTTTGAGATGGTATCCTGTGGTAGAGGGGAGGGTAGATTGGAAGGAGTATCGATGATTTTGCGGCGCGAATGGATATGGGGTTTGTGTAAAGTCATAAAGTGTAGGAGATACCTACGTTGTATTAGTTTTGACGGCACGGTCAGTATATAGGATCGGAGAACTAATAGTAAGAATTTATACAGTATAATTACGTTTGACATGGTAAGATATTATTGCAAAAAAAACTGACAGATGACAATACAACAAGACGGATGGTAATAGTATCTAAATAAAATAAGAAAAACCGGCCAAGTGCGAGTCGGACTCGCGCACTGAGGGTTCCGTGCTAACTTTAACTGAATTAGGGATTCTTACTTCCACTTAGCTAAAATACCACAATATTTTGTTGACCGCAAATATAACTTTGTTTTTCATAGTGTTTGTATGAAAGACAAAGTTATATTTGCGGTTGATAAATATGTGCTATATCTCAAAAAATGCTTGTTCGATTTCGCTCAAACCAATTTTCGTTGAAAGTTTATGTTGAGATTTACATAACATATTTTTTTCAAAAATTTTACTTTCTTAGTTCAAAAGTTAGATGGGGGGGACGCCCATTTTACCACTTTGGAAGCGTCTATATCTCAAACGTTAGTTTTTTAGAAAAAATGGTTTTAGGAACCTCAATGTCATTTTGAAAGCCCTGTCCATAGACACCCCACACGTATAGGTTTGAGTAAAAAATATATTTTTGGTTTTAGTTTCATGTATGGGAGCCCCCCCTATAATATTATTTTTTCAAATTTTTTGTACCTGAATCGGAAAGCGGTAAAGAGGATACACTTACCTACCAAGTTTCAGCGGTGTGATACTATTAGTTTCAGAATAAAGTGGCTGTGACATACGGACGGACAGACAGACAGACAGACAGACAGACAGACTTGACGAAACTATAAGGGTTCCGTTTTTTGCCATTCGGCTACGGAACCCTAAAAAGCGAGGACAGTTTTTTTCCTGCAGCAGTTTGTTTGTTTTCTCTAGGTATTAGCAGATAAAATACTAACATGTCTTGAACAAGCTTACCTATCGTGCTTTCTTCATGGTCAATATATACCAAACGGGTATGTAATAATTACTTATTCTTTTTAAGATAGGAACTTACCTATTTTTTAACCGTCGCCATTTCCTTTCTATTCTACCCGGGAGTCGATGAAAGGCTGCTCTAAATATTAATTATTGCCTTAAAAATCCTCTTAATTACAAAAACAAACTATTGTAAATCTCCAATACCCGCCTATTAATTACCTACTAATAATAACATTATTACGTCATGTCATCATCGCGGCGAGATCACAGGAATCAATGAATCGCTTTACAGCGGTGGTAAACATCTCGTTCAATTTAATTGTATAGTTAATCGTTACAAAATTATGGCGTGGAATGGAATTAATTAAATGCTTTAACGATTTTACTACATTGGTGAAGAAATTTTTTATCGATTTTCCTTAGGTAGGTAGGGTGGAACTAAAGAAAGAAAGAATAACCAACTTATGCCTGTTAAATGTTACACTGTAACTAAAGTAGCCGTAACTTTTTGAGTTGCAAATAACCCTACTTTATTGAAGTCGGTAAAAATGTTATAGACGAGGTCAAAAAAGTGTTATTGATTATTTAATTTAACCCACCGAAATCATGTTTACCAATCTTTAATTTACGGCTAACTACTTACAGTTTCACAATGTTTCTTAATAAGTTCTGGTTAGCGGTATCTGCCAAATAGGTATTTTGTACGAAATGACGGTCCATATTTGAAATATTTGTTGGTTAGTACTAATTCGTCGACGGTGATTTGTGAAACAACAAAAACACCAAAAAACACCCTTGATGTAATAATAACTCGATTAATTATTATATTCTTATCAAGTTTATAACGTATTCTTAAAGATCCGACCGCGCGAAATTCTTGGTCTCTTAGTTGGTCTTAGACCGACAGCACGGTAGCTCAATTGGAAGAGCAGTTGGCCCGATAAGCCAGAAAGATGCTTGTTCGAATCCCGCCCGTGCGCAATTTTTGGTTTCTTATTTCATCTTTATGAAAATAAATATGACACTGTGAGTGTATAAAAACATTCTAAACCAAAGTTTATAACGATTATACACCAAAGTCCACATTCTAAGCCAGCCGCATTTGGTCTAAATATATCTTCACAGGCATTCATTAAACAGCAATAAGCGGCATAACAGTATAGAGGCGCGATTGCAGTCGAACCATTATTTCCTAAGAGGTTAGATGACTCACTGGAAAGAAGAGGTTAAAACCCCAAGGTCGAGAGAGCTGAGATTTGCAAAATCCACGTAAGTTTTATGGTAAATTGTAGAGTAAGAACTTAACACGTTCCGGGACACTACTCCAGACACAATAGTTGTTTTATTGTTTTCACGCCTGTACGGTGGTAGCGGTTACTGTCCCGGAACGTGTTAAATTAATCGCCTAATTCACCATCGACAAATAAGGACTAAGCAACGAATAATTCAAATGTGGAACTTCATTTCGTATGAAGATATGGACAGACAGGCTAGTCCAGAGCAAACCTATTTCGAATAAAAAATAATTTACTGTTGGCATTGAACTACTTACGTATGGAACTGTCGCGACACGATATAAACAAATTTCTTGCGCCATGATTTGACGCCACTTGGCGACAACCACAGAAAAGTTAAACATATTCTGTGGCATCAACACATACAAACGGTTTCAAATACTCTTACCACAGATAATATAACGCTCTTACTAATCTGTGTTTCAAATTCTACATTCAAATTTTAACGAATACATCACAATCTTGTCACCGAGTTGCGATTGCGACACATTTATTGTTTGGCATAGCTTCTCAATACGAAGTACCTAATAATAATAGTCCCCCTAGCCGATTTCGACTACGCTGGCCAGTCACAACGACTAACCGACTGCGCGGGACATAATATTATAGTGCACAAGTGTGTGCGCAAACACAGGTGCACTCTCTTTTCCTTTCACTCTCATAGCCCGATGGGACAGCAATCTGACACGACCGGAGAGAGATCAGGCGCAGGACCACTTTACGTGCTTTCCTAGGCACGGGGGTGAAACACCGCCAACTTCCAAACTCCAAGCTTCCCTAAGAATTTCTAAACAGAAAAACCCAGGTACATATTTTTGCCCCGACCCGGGAATCGAACCCAGGACCTCTGACGCAGCCGTCGCTTTAAAATACAAACCCTCTAACGCTGCGAGGCAGTTAAAAAACGAAGTAATAACGACTCACTGAATAATGATTAGTACTATGTAACTTAATAAGTAACTTATTAGGATATTGTTAAACATACCGTAAGTAATTAATATGATCTTCTGACCATGCTTGTAAATATTACCTAAGATAAGATACTCGTAGCAAGTACTTCAGGTCCGAAAGCGACTAACCTTACAAGCCTACCATTTTAAAACTTTCACATCTTCCCAAAACGTAAAATTTCCCAAGAATTACCCCAACAAATTGTTGATAATTGAACTTCTGAGCGAGTTAGGTAAAAATCTGCGGTTGTTAATGGCCCAGAAGCGGAAGCGGCGGCCATTACTGCAAACACCATAAACAAAAAAATAGACCATAGCTATTACCTTGTCTATTGATCTCAAACGATTTCGTTAACGATCCTCAGTTTCAGTTACGCCACGATTTGGGCAATGAAGCATAAATAAATGGAGGATTAAGTCATGAAAACGTGCTTTACCCACGGATAAAAGAAAATTTAAGTGTCGCGAAAACTAAGTAGGTATGCATTTGTCATTTCAGATTGTCACGTAATAATGGTGCAATTACTGGTACTGTCAGATTAGCAATATCTAGTAACAATAATATAATAGTAGATAATTAGGGAAAAAATATATAATAAAATTAAAGTCACTACGTCACAAAAATGTATCAACTCGAAAATACACAAATTTGTGTTTGTCTAGTGCTGCAACTTTCTTGAGTTTATACCAAATGAAGAATTATTTTCTTAAATTACATAATGTATTATTAATATTTTAATTACAGATTAATGTATAATACATATTTTAGAAAGATTTCCTTATGACATGTTTTTCTCGTCATGTAATTTTGTCATTCTTACACTGGTAAATTATTGAAAATACTATTATTCAAAACAATTTAATATATTTATAATACTGCCTACTTTTTTGCATCTCCCGATTGATACAGCGTAGTCATTATTGCAGAGACAGTGCCATATCCTGGAGTCGAACAAAGCGAGTAAGCCAGAAACATCTAAAAATAATATGATTACCGTCAAAAAAAATCCTCGCGTGTCCAGAGAGTAAAGATTGCACAAAAAGCCGACCTGTCAAATTATTGGCGGCAATCACAAGGGTTTTTTTTTCACATCACCACTTAAGCATTTCCGACGCTCTTCCAGAGGCTTTTGTCTCAATTATAGAGTGGACATCCGCGCTTCCTCTTAGTCGGTGGTCGCAAAAAACGCGGCAAAAAATTGGGGCTGTTGATCTAAGAGGTGACGGCGATTGGTCTTAATTTGTTATATTGATGGATTGTTGTTTAATTGGCTTTGTTTGTTAAAAAAAAGAAGCCGATTAAATTGAGAATGATTTTCGGAAGGGTTGATATTATGATGTTTTTTATTAAATAGGTATTTCTATGGAGCTTAATGGGAAATATTAATGCTGTTTGCAACTGTTCCAAATAGCCTGTATTCTAAGACTACTTAACTTAGTAGTACTAAGACACTTCAGACTATCTTGAGCAGGCGGAACGCAGCGTGAAATTGCCTACATTTTGAGCGTCTACGGTCGATATATGCTTGCGGCCGATAACGTTTTCATACCCTTAAACCTTTATGCAATTAGACAGGTCTCATTCGTTTTCATACATCCTAAACTAAGGCACACAATTGCAAAAAAATAATGGTCTTAATATACCAAGAGTTAAAATATTTTTTTTAAAGCGTAATGAAATACAATGAGCAATAATCATAAGAAAGATCACAGAAAAACACAGACAATTGGTCACTTGTTACAAGCTTTCCGCTTTTAAAAAGTTAACAAATGCCAATATCCGAACAACCCCACGAGATGTCCCCGGCAATCAAAGCTTGCGTGCGATGACATACCCTGCCAACTATTTCTTTTGCCGGAAAAAAAACTAAATGTTCCGTCGCAGGCGAGATTGAAGGCGCCTCGGCCGCGCCACTGTAATTTGTCGCCGACGGGGGCCGGTTTTTTGTGTGTTGACACAAAATTGGTCAACGATACTTTTTTTAATTATTTAACTTATTTGATTTGAATTTGGTAGTGTATATTGAATTACATTGCTGCAATCGTTACTAAGTTCTTTTTTTGCAATTTTGCACCTGGCACATAATATCTACATAATACAATTTAAACTTAAATTTGAATAAAAATATTTATAATTTGTAAAAAGGTTTCTTGATTCGTATAAATAGCATCATCTACACTTGATTTTTTTTCATACTGGTGTACCTAGCTTGAACCAGCCGTTTTTTTTTATAATAATATCATAACGCTATTCAAACATAAGTAGGTAATATTATATTTGATATAAAAAACTGCCAATATTCGATATGAGCCACCTACATAGATATAGGCTACAATAAATAGGCAATAAAATTTAAAGAAATAAAAAAACTATGTATTTTGATGCAGAAATTCAAGGTGTTTTTTCTGGTGCTTGCCATTAAATGTGTACTTCTTAGGTGAGTTCGCGTCAAACGTTCTTTGCATTGAATTTACACAACAATACCTTAGCTTTTGAAATAGTTGAGAATTTACTTATTTCTACTTATTACTATATTTTTTATACATTTCAATTATATTTTTTTTAATTGCGAGAGCTGCAGGCTTTTTCAATAAGTAAATAATTACAAGCCCAAGAGCCTTGAGGTAGACAAAAAAGCTGTCGGAATGTAAGTTTGTGAAAAATATAAGACTTACCATTTAGTCTATCCTTAACGACTTGGTGAGCGAAAGCCGCAGCCGCCGCCTGCCTCATGGGGTCCAGCGCCACTCCCCACGCCCCCAGCGCTCCCAACGCTCTATGAGCTGGCACTCTCACCACCCCAGGGTTACCAGAAAACCCATAACCACCCCCCAAACCCAGCCCTGGTCTCAACAACAATCCAGAATTAGGATACAACCCTGGCGTATGCGAAAAGTTCAACGGTAAATTCGAGTCTTTTCCATCGTCCTTAGCACTCTCAGATTCAGTGTCCTGGTCACTTCGATCATCACTTTCCCCTGAATGCCGGCGTTTGTCTATCTCCTCAAACTGTTTGCCTAGTAACCGAGATATGCTAAAAGGTAAATTTACTCTGGGTTGTACTGTGTCTGTCATGTGCTCGCTAGGAGAATCACGGTATCTGTCGTGGAAGCTGTGCTCGGAATCACGGTCTTCAGATCCGATACTCCGGTCGCATTGCCCCGATAGACGACTATCGGAGTCAACGTTGATCTCCTCTTGATCATCATCAGAATGCACGGATGACATGTTTGATAAGGTTATTTTGTTCTTTGAAAACACTGGCACTACTTAATAAACACTGTTTATTTGTTACAAGTGTCAATCATTTTTATTTTTTCACTTATTTTGAAAGTTCGAAAAAATAACGCAAATGGAACTCGCGATTCTTATTTGAAAAAGCTCCGTTTCGCGCGCTATGCTCGACCGCCCGCAGCCGAATCGTTACACACAATATTGAACAAAACGAGCCAATCAGCAGCGCCCCCACCGCTTTTCGAAATTCGAACGCGATAGTTTGACCGCACAAACGCCTCAACTATGCCCGTTGAGTGGAACAGTTTCCAACAAAAGCTTAATACGATTTCCAAACACAAAAACTCGTTTGGAGTCACTAACTTAAACGAAACGATTCAGTCCGTCTCTTTCGGTGTACGTCTCGCTTCAATTGAGTCCCCCCATGGTTCCGTAGCTTTCACAGTATGAACCTTATTGTGCGATACCCTAAAATACACTTTTGTTTGTCAAATGGAAGCAGTTGGCACATTTTTAGCAGCATTGTAACAAGGTAAACATACTTGGTTTCATTTGTTGAATAGAGACAGTTGTATACCACAATCGGTATAGCGTGCTCAAGATAGAAAGAGACGAGTATACGTTTCTCTGAGGGCGTGGCCTTTTGTCTTGTAACGTGCCGTTTAAATCCAGTTATGGCCTGACAAATGGTGTACATATTAAGGGGGGCAATGTTAGGAAACTATTTTTGAATCTTTTAAGACAGTTAAATTATTTACGTTCGGCGGTCGACCGAGCTCCTCCATAGTAGACAATGCACTTTATAATAAAATAGATCCCAAGTTTCATGTTATGGCCATAGATAAGTGGGGATAATGTATTGTTGAAGATAGCTACTTTATGGTATTGAATTTGACATTTGGAGTGGTAAAGGGTGTTAGATTATGGTTTTGTATGATAAGTCGGCGTGAAGGCAACTGGCTTTACATTAATGTTGGCCGCAATCAAATTTGGTGTGCGACAGAGGTTTCATTGTTTGTCTATGGAAGGTTGCGGGAAAATCAATTTATTTGAGTTGTGACACTTTGCCCTTGTTCGTGCGGTCGCGTTAACCACTCAATCAATCATCATTTCAAATAATTATTATAGTATTAGAAATAAATATTATACAAGATTCCAATTGAAGGTCGTAAAGTAAGCTCTAGTTTTGTGAGGGCTTCAATAGATATCAGAGAAAATGACCAGTTACGATCTGTTCACAATTTTAAACCGGATTCTTTGGAACGGACGACAGCACGTCAAACTAAACACTGCAGTACCTATCTTATGCTGTTGGAATAAGAGCTATTTTTCAACAAAAATGTATAGTCTGATGTTCTGTTGACTGTACTAACCTAAAAAGTAAATTTTACTTTTTATTTACCGGATAAGCTGATCTACAAATAAGTATTCTAACTAAGTAAGTGATATTCAGCCCTTAATATGCGTATTTAAAAAAAATCTGTCTACATAACGCATTGAAGTACTGTTACTAGCGTATGGAACCGATATCACGAACAAATTTTGTGCTATGGAGATGGAGAAATTTCGTGATATATTCATGGGAATTGAAGACACGGTCATCAAAGTACGGATACATAATTCAAAATTCTAAAGAAAACGTCACAATCTAGTCGTCGTATTTACGACACATTTTTTGCGTGGTATAGCTTCTCTGTACGTAGTATTATATTATCTGTGGTAGTAGTAACAACTCACTGCTATAACGTGATGCGATTACCACCCTGTATAAGCATATTTCTGAATTGGAATGGTTATTTTAGTTTCTACTGTAAAACAAGCGGACCTCAGCGGCTCCATCCGCGCAAATATCATTTTTTTCATCAGCCTATAGAGGATGCTTTTTCGGACAAAACTAAGTATCATGTGTCCTTCTTCTATCTCTGCATTTAACGAAATCGGTTGTGTGCATTCGCATTGAGTGAGCAGCTCTAGATTCAGTTAACTGTATATTATTTATCATTTAGTAGTAGGTTTGAAATGATTGTAGAAATAAGATTTTCTATTTCTAATCTTTGGAAAAGTTGTTCAGTTAAGTGTGTGCTCACTCAGTCCGCACAAACGTTCATTTAATATCTTCATGATAAAATAAGTTAGTCAATTCAATCATTGCTCTATACATATTTAGTACAAACTCTCTTTAATTAGAGCCTGCAATTTCAGATCGACCAGTAAGTATTGTTATTAAAATTTAACTGTTAATTTCATTTACTCACTCAATATGTATAGCATCTTATTAACTTCATACAACTTTTCAATTGAATATAGGTTCCTATTTTTTGAGTGTAGTTTAGGTAAGTACCTAAATTTGATGTTTTTGGTGATGATTAATAGATGCTAACTTTTTTTCTTTCTAACTTTATTTAAAAGTAAATTTGAGTAAATAGATAATATTTTGCCCAAGAAGCCACTGATTAAACTTTCTGCATTACCAAGCAGTTTACTGGTAGAAAATGCCCCAAGGCATTAAGTCTGCCAATTATTGTTCAAATCACAATGCGATAAAGTTTCAGTAAATATATTATAACTAGCTTTTGCCCGCGACTTCATCCGCGTGGAATAGTGACTTCTTTCTTCCGTTTTTTACATATTTACCACTATATCTTTGCTCCTATTGGTCGTAGCGTGATGTTATATAGCCTATAGCCTTCCTCGATAACCGGACTATCCAACACAAAAAGAATTATTCAATTCGAACCAATAGTTTCGGAGATTAGCGCGTTCAAACAAACAAACAAACAAACAAACAAATAAACAAACTCTTCAGCTTTATAATATTAAGTATAGATTTATAATGAGAATTAGTAAGTTATTCAATGAAAAAGTATTAATGATTGGCTTATTCTAAAATAAGCCTATTTATTCCATAATATTAGAAAAAATTGATAGGGTCTTGTAGTTAAGTTGTTGTTGTATTAATTGACGTTACATTAAGATTTTTTATTGTACTTGAATATTTTTAGGGTTTATTTCACAGAAAAGTAAGCACTATTCAACGAATATTTTGTGCCAGTAAAGTAAAACTAAGTACCTACGTACAAGAGGCTTATTAGTATTAGTGATGATTACGAAACAACAGGCCATCTGATGAACTGACCAATCCATTGTTCTTCAGAATAATAAATAAACAAAAGCAATGACAATGATTCAGAATGAAAACTAATTAATTAGAAAAGTCATCAAGAAATATGTACGAGTATAAATTCTACTCTTACAAAATTTGAGATGCTGACGCCACCTAGTGCCAAGTAGTTCAAATATTTCATGCAACTGTTGCTATTTAACTTCAGTTTTGTAACCTGTGTTGCTTTTCATAGCAGAATGTATGCTTTTTATGCTTCATAGATCATGGCGACATCTAGGGGCGAGTAGCGGGACTATGTAGATCCATAAAAAGTACCACAGGGCCCTGAAAGATGGCGCTAGAGGCGCTAAACTTCTTAAAGTTCGCGCAATTTTAATGTATTTTTTAATCTATTTCCAGAATTAAAATATTTTTTTTTGTTTGGTCTATACGTGCACTACAAGCTAAATTGATCTTTTATTAATAAAACTAAAGTTTTCAAGGCGAATTCTACTTTCACCATTAATTTTTATTTTAAGTGTTTTATTCAATTATGTAACTTTCTTCCATCATTATTTATAGTTATCGGCCTGGATGAAACAATTGATTTCAAGACCAACTCACATTGTACCTACATAGGCAATGTACCTATCAGATGAGTACCTAACTTTCATTCAATCACTAGTGCCTATATTTTTCATGATAAACCTTAGCCTTAAAATAACAATCTTTTATGTATTCTTCAGCCAAGCATGTTATTGCAAGAAACTTTATGTGACTTTCACAATGTGAAAAACGTTTGTTTTTCTAAAATGAATTTATTATTACTTTCAGTGGTTGCTTATTTTGGAATTATTAATGCTTGTAAGTGTAAAACAGAATTATTAACACAAAAACAATCTTAATCTAGTATACTTATTTGAAAATCTATTGGGTAAATAAGAATTATAGCATCTATCTAAGTTGGACCACATCACAATAGCTTAGTAAGGACCTTCAGGAGATTTACTACTTGCGTTAAAATGAACAGCATTTCAATGCATTTACCGCCCAAAGAATACTCATTTGAAGTTTTGGCAGAAAATAAATAAGAAAAATTTACAGTCAGGAAGATTGACATTCTTTCCATAAATTTGTCAAAAATTAAAACTACTTTTAATCAGCATTCTTTGGTCGGCTAAAGTATAACCATATTATCCTCCCTACTAATACCACAGAATATGTAATACTTAGTACTATAAAATGTTAAGTTTTGTGAGGACGGATGATGTATGGATTTTCCTTAAAGCGATAACTGCTGAATGGATTTTGATGTAACTTTACAATAATATACGAGTATTTCAGACACATAGCCATAGCACATAGGCTATATTTCATAATGAGAGGCAATATTCACGCGGGTAAAGCCGCGTTTAGCCGCTAGTAACTCTTTATCTTAATTTTGGTAAAGATGGTGCGGCGACCCAGTGAGTTGTTACTACTACGTATAGAGAAGCTATGCCAAGCAAAAAATATGTCGCAAAAAAGACGACAAGATTGTGACGTTTTCTTTGAAAATTTGAATTTCGAGTGCTACGAGCTCATGACTGTGTCATCAATTCATGGAGCACAATATTTGTTCTTGATGTCAGTTCCATACACTGAATCTATTCAGTGGTTCCATACGCTAGTAATAGTAGTTCTTTAATGCAACCGAGCCTTTATCCATTTATTTTGATGACGTGTCTTTATTTCAGATCCTGAAGGCGAAGAGGATCTCATCAGAAATGTAACCTTCAACAATACAAGAAGAATTATTGGCGGCCGCGAGGTTGGCGAAACGAGACCTTACATGGTAAACAATATAAATAACTTATCTAGGTGACACAAAAATAAGTCAATGTTAATAATTTACTTTACGTGAAACGTCAAATTTGCGACAGATTTATATTTAGGAAAGTTGAAGAAGTCAGGAAGTTTGGCATTTGGATGCATTTTGTGTCTCGATTAAAAACATGAATAGAATGTCATGCGGCCTGTCTTTGAGATCTATTGAACTATACTTAGGTAACTAGGTGCTCTATTTTTGAATCACTCGCTTGAATATGGCGTGTGATTTTCGTTCGAAAACGAATAAAAAATCAACGAAAACCACGCGAAATACAGACGTGAGTACTCACAAAATTGAACAATGATTTTTCAAATACTTCCAGTGTTGATTACAACTGGTTTTCATTCCAAAATTTGACTTTAACCGGTTGCGGATGCGACTGATCCGTGACATCTCATGTGTCAAGTGCCTCGACAATGGCCGCCGTTAACGTAAACAAGAGATAACGCGACCCACTTGACAAAAAATGTTACAAAAACTTAAGTAGATTGCTTAGCTACATTCTGTAAAAAGCAATATAAATATGAATACTTTTTGTTTTGATTGGTGTGCAAATTAAATTGTAACTTCAAATAAAAATATACTTTCTTTAAAGTTAAATTTTCTTAGTCTATTTTTTTTCTTCGAACTCAGCTGGGAGTTATTCTATTATGTATTAAACTGCTACTTTCTTCAAAATGTCATAAAAAGACGAATGTATCATGCAAAAGAGCACTTGTTAACAGTGTAATAGAAAAAACAACAATAAATTCAGATAATGGAACACGCCAAAATTTGACAACTTTTCAAGCTGTAAATGTCACTCCAAGATGGCAATTATTTTGTTTCTGTTTGTTGTCACTACTGACAAATACATCTATGTTGTCTATAAACCAAACATTGCCATACAAAAATATTACGTATCGGATGGTAGTAAGAAATTAAAGTACGGGGTCGGCGCGACTCTCGGCAGTCGCGATGGTCCTTGACCGAACGCCGGTATAAAAATTACGCGACTCCCGGCGTTCCTTGGAGCCGTGACCGGTTAATCAATGAATATCACACGCCATCTTGACGCGAGTGAATGAATGAATGAATGAATGAATGAATGATTTATTTGCATTTAAACGGGGTACATAGAATGTTTACAATCAATTTGATGTTCAGCCCATTTAGCCATTGACTAATAGCATGCAAATATTTATTTCACAATAATAAGCCTCTAATAAAATTAATTCACAGTCAACATGTAATAATAATGAGTAACATTAAATTTAAAAACAGTACATAAACAAATTGATCTTATTATATAAGATTTCATGTTAATAAATTAAATTGTGTCATATTATTTACTGGTACAGCACAAATATTCTTTCACACTGTAGAACATTTTATCACAGAGCCATGTATACAATGCAGTCTTAAATCTATTAGTTGGCAATTGTTTTATGCGTTCTGGTATATGATTGTAGAATGCACATCCAATAACAATTACGTTGAAACATGGCGCTTTTTGGAATGACTACAGATACAAGTCTATTACTATTGCGTGTGCTTCGATGATACACATCCTTAGCTTGTTTGAAGTAATGCATGTTTAGTTTTACAAACTTACTAACTTCAAGAATGTATAAGCAAGGTAGTGGCAAGATTGTCAGATTCTTGAAGAGCGGTTTGCACGGTTCGTCTGGCGCAGTGCCACATATAGCTCTAACGCATTTCTTTTGTGCGATAAAGACCTTTTCTACCTCAGTACTATTGCCCCACATGAGCAATGATTTTGTGATTCAAAAATAGAGCTCCAGATCCCATTGCAATATTAAATTTGTGACAGGTATACCTTCGTCCAGCTATAAGCGCAGACCCTCAACTGGTGGACACTAACTGGCTGTGCGGAGGCGTCATCATCCACGAGCGATATATCCTCACGTCAGCCGCTTGCATTGAGGACGCTAAGCAGTTTTACGTGGTCTCTGGAACACATAGGTAAGGGGTATGAATTGGTAATAAAGATTTTTTTATTTGGTCATCATAATTTAAGAGGTACGGTCAAGGTCCTTCGCGCCTGACAACTTTGCAACACCGCAACCACGACCAAACATACAATAATAATAGTCCCCCTAGCCGATTTCGACTTCGGTGGAACTGCGACAGCGCATTCTTATCTCTATTTTACACTTACAGACCTTATGGGGGGCGTACTGCTGCACTGCACACTGCACAGATACAGCGCGAGCGCACGGCTCACTAGGAGCTCTATTTTTGAATCACTCGCTTGGATATGGCGTGTGATTTTCGTTCGAAAACGATTAAAAAATCAACGAAAACCACGCGAAATATAGACGTTAGTACCACAAAATTAAGCGATGATTTTTCAAATCCTTCCTGTGTAGATTACAACTGGTTTTCATTCCCCAAAATTCGACTTTCATCAAAGAATATTAAACGCCATCTTGAAGCGAGTGATTAAAAAAAAAACCGGTTAAGTGCGTGTCGGACCCGCGCACTGAGGGTTCCGTGCCACCCTTAACTGAATTCAGGGTCCACTTACTTTCACTTAACGAAAACATCACAATATATTGCGACAGCAAAAATAACGATCGCCTTCAAACCAATTTTCGTTGCAAGTTTTTGTTAAGGTCTACATCATATATTTTTTTCAAAATTTTCACTTTCTTTGTTCAAAAGTTAGATGGGGGGGACGCCCATTTTACCTCTTTGGAAGCGTCTATATCTCAAACCTAACACTTTTAGAAAAAATGGTTTTAGAAACCTCAACATCATTTTAAAAGACCTATCCATAGACACCCCACACGCATAGGTTTAAGTAAAAAAAAATTTTTAGGTTTTAGTTTCATGTATGGGAGCCCCCCCTTAAATATTTTTTTTTTTTACTTTTTGTATCTGAATCGGAAAGCGGTGAACAAAATACACCTACCTTCCAAGTTTCAGCTATGTGATGCTTATAGTTTCAGAAGAAAGTGGCTGTGACATACGGACGGACAGACAGACAGACAGACAGACAGACTTGACGAAACTATAAGGGTTCCGTTTTTTGCCATTCGGCTACGGAACCCTAAATAGGGCTGTAGGTCATCATGAATGATTTATGGCGGCAGAGGAAGCGAGTGTTTAATACCACTATACTAAAGCTATATTGCGGTATAAGATTCACCGCCTGAGGTAAGTATGTGAGCGATTTGAGGGCAGTTTGAGGGGTTGTGCGTGAAAGTCAAAACGCACAAGTGACTGTTGATAGCTTCGATAGATAGAGATAGGCTGATGTTTTATTTTATTTATTTATTTATACTTTATTGCACAACAAAAATCTGTACAAAAGGTGGACTTAACGCCATATGGCATTCTCTAGTTTACCATCCTCCCCTCATCGTTCACGTATAATACCAGCGGTTGAATAATGATGGTATAGAGTTTCTCATTTCCTCACCCTGGTCGTGACTCCCAACACCGGCTCGCCTCACAAGCACACATAGCGATAGCCTACGTCCACTCTCGCCCGTGGCTCCCGTGCTGTGACCATAGACATCTACACTTGTATAGACTATGTCACTGACATGACGTAGCAACCTACGTGGCTTGCCCCGAGACCTTGGATGACCCGAGACGGTGTGTATCTACTTATGTATAAATACCATAAACACTACAAACGGCAATCTTCACAGGTGGCTAGAACCATCCGTGACCAACGATTGCATCAACTTCGGGGCCAAGAAGGCCATCTGGAAGTGTGTTCCAAAGTGTGAGTACGTACCAGATTATAATCTGTTAAAATTAAACCGCCTTAAAAAAAACTGACTTATAGGCAGACCGCTTTTAGTTATTGTTTAAGTTATAATGTAGGTACCTGATAGAACTAAAATAGTTACAACTACTTTACTGAAAACCGCATCAAAATCGGTCCAGCCAAACGCGAGATATTCGCGGACAAACATTCATACAAAAATACAGGTCGAATACAGGCCGCCTTTTCTAAGTCGGTTAAAAATTGTCCCGCGCCGATGGTCAATCTCAATTGAGATTGGTCGGATATGACCAGATTTTGATAACACAATTCTCTTCCAGCATACGTGTTCGATGGCAACGAATTCGACAACATCAAATGGATGGTGAAGGACATCGCGGTGGTGAAGGTCGAAGACGACTTCAACTTCAACAGGCGGGTCCGAGGCTGCGACTTCATACCCAAGAAGATAGCTTTTAATAATATCAGCCAGGACCTTGAAAAACCTGGGACCGTTGGATCTATCGCTGGTTGGGGCTCCATGGACAGTTTTGGGGATGTAAGTTTGTCTGCTATACGCGGAGCTAATGGTAGGGCACTGCCGCCTACAAAAGGAAATCGATGGCATACACAGCACAATTACAAAATACGTCACTTTTACCAAGTACGCGATCTTCATGTGCCTTCTATAGTTACCTCGGGTTTTAGAACTTTATTTTTTCTAATCTCTAATTCTAATAGTTAATTCACTTTCTGAGAAAACACAATACTTAATATTAAATTAAAAGAACAAGCGCACTTGACATAAAATGCCAACAAAGACTTGATAAAGGTAGGAAGTTCTACATTACGAGCCGATAACATTCAATGGAACGCGTTCGCCTGTTGTTGTTTGCTACACCTAGCAAACAAGAGTACAAAGAATTAGAGCGTACTAGCGCTACTGGATGTGGCATAAATTTTTAATTTAATTATTATTAATTTTGTTTTAATTTTACCTAACATGCACTATCGATAGGTAGATATAATCAGCACCAAAAACTCAGTACGTACCTACCTTGAAATGATGCTTCTTCTTGCTCCACAATAAAAAAAGAAACATGTACACTCTTTAAATACTCGAGTAAAATCTGAAATTGCGTTAAATTGAAATCAAAACTCGCGGAGCGCCTTTCGAAACCGAACTAGCTCATTTGTCAGCTTCACTGACATTTTAAATTATTTGTCCTACCCTCGATATAATTGCTTGCTAAACAAACAGTAAAAACTTATACAGCGTGTGGCCGGTAATAAGAGCAAAAAACTACAGAGTACCTCTATTCGTAGTTACCTTGGCCTGGTCACAGTGCTCCAAAATGCTTTAACTAAAAGATATACTTAGTAATCCATAGTTATAATCTCTAGTCAATGTATATCAAAATCGCTAACTCGTTGTAGTAAAGGACTATGTCTAGTTCTATGACTGGACTGGATTCATTTGTTGGCTATACATTGCTGGTTCGATTTATTTTGTTAGAAAATAACAATAAAATTATTTTTCAATTTCAAAATTAAAACCATTTAATAAGGATTTGCTCGTCACTTAAGGGGCCTACATTTTAATTTTTTGCTCCTATTACAGGTCACACCCTGTATGAACAAGTACCTATGTTGTGTATCTTCTAGTTGATTTATTTATGGGTCCTGTATTCCCAAAGGTGATAGCGCGGAGCACAATGAACTCGCCAACATTACTTGAGGCAGATGTCACCATATTATCGAAGAGGACATGCAAGATGCGGTGGGACGCTCGGTACCACCACATCATTGACAATGAAATGATCTGCGCTAAGGATGCCTTCGATGCGAGCGCGATGAGCGAACTGTGTATAGTAAGTATGTTACTAATACCACAGACTTACTTAACTGCCTCGGTGGCACAGCGGTTAGAGGGTCGCATTTTAAAGCGACGGCTGCGCCAGAGGTCCCGGGTTTCGTTTCCCGGGTCGGGCCAAAAATATGTACCTGGGTTTTTCAATTCAGAAATTCTCAGGAAAGCCCGGAGTTAGGAAGTTGGTGTCTCACCCCGTGCCTCAAAAGCAAGTAAAGCCGTTGGTCCTGCGCCTGATCTCTCTCCGGTCGTGTCAGATTGCTGTCCCATCAGGCTTTGAGAGTGAAAGGAATACAGAGATACTGCAAGACACAGGTTTGTGCACACACTTGTGCACTATATTAAGTCCCGCGCAGTCGGTAAGTCGTTGTGACTGGCCGCCGTAGTCGAAATCGGCTAGGGGAACTATTATTATTATTAATACCACAGCTCAATGGTACCCAAAGTTGTCTGGGCTCCGACCCAGCTAATACAAGTTAAAAAAGTACCTCTAGGAAATTGGGCCGTTGCCAATATGAGTATACCTCGGTAGGTTGGTGGTGTGTCGATCTACAGCTAGGGACTGAAAGCTGAAAGCCCATTCAACATTAGCTCATACTTTAGGAAACATGCCACAGATAATAATTCTAAGATAATGGCTAAAGGATCAAACTCCGAGTGAAGACGGTTTGCATTGCAACCGGTCGCTGTGGTAAACTATGTCGGAAATTATTATGTTCAGCAGTAGGCATCTGATAATGACTATGTTATTGTAACTGCTTTTAAATTGTTGTCTAATAGACTTATGTGTGTTAGTTTTGGACTTAGGTGCCTCGCAGTTCCAATACCTCAACAGTGATTAGCCATCTAGGGGCAAATTGCAATCTTGCTTTAATCTGCTCAAGTTGGCAACTGCATGGAGGCAGTTCAATTCCCACTCAGCTAGCTGAGTCGCCAAATTTGTATTACGATCCAACTTAAGAAAAAATTTAAGTAACTCTCTCGCTCACTCTGTCGAAATTAGTAAGACGAAATTTTGGTGATCCATTCAAAAGCAGAGCACACTAACTGTCAAAGCAAGACCGCAATACGCACTCCGTTCGTTTTTACTGTGCTACAATTTCAATACCATACTATGTGACACTTTGAACAAATTCAACCTCAACTAGGAGCAAGAAGTGAACTGCAAGGAGCTGGTCTTCTCCGACGAGCAGCAGGCCAACGGCTTACCCACCCGACGGCTGATAGTAGACCCACTGACAATGCAGATACATACGTCATCGCATAGCGCCCACAATGACACAAGAAGATCTAAGTTCATTTCTGGAGGGTTTTGTGAGGTAGGTGGATCTTATTTTGCTTAACTTCAAAGTTTATTCGTGCTTAGATTGAGTATAACTTGTACAGAATACCACTTGGCGTTAAGCCTTCCTTTTGATAATGTTATGGGATTTCCCATTGAGCCAACACCATGGCTGGTGGCTGACCCACAGTCAATGCAGATACAAACATAGCGCCCATCTGAATAGCACTTAGAGATCCAAGTTTATTCTTGGAGGATTTTGTGAGGTATACTTACTTCATCTTGTCGGTGGACGTCCTACGCTGCGCCTTCGGTCGAAGGGTCTCCAATCTAAGACTTTTCTGCCCCAACGGCAATCATTTCTACGCGCTATGTAGCAGACGACCTTGTAAAGATCGCAGGATCACACTGGATGCAGACCGCTCTCAACCGGTCGTTGTGGAAATCCATGGAGGAGGCCTATGTTCAGCAGTGGACGTCCTTTGGCTGATGATGATGATGATGACTTCCTTCATATTGAAATACTAGACAGCTAGAAACAAGGTAGTAGGGCCCGAAATATAAGGGGACAATACATCTATAGGTAAAAGTTATAGGTATTGATTTGATGGTCTCATTCACCTCCTAAAATTTAGCAAAACCTTGCAACGTCTCATGTAGAAACATGCTTTTTAATTACAAAAACCTTTCCTAGAACGATCACGGCGGCCCCCTCGTAGTAGGACAAGGCAAGAGCGCCGTCGTCATCGGCATCATCTCTGCCTGTCTGACCAAGGACTTCAGCCGCAAGTGCTATGGCCCGTTCCTCTACACCAGTGTCTGGAACAACCGGCATCTGATCAACTGCGCCATTGACAAGGAGATCGGGTAAAATATTAGATACTGAGGGTGCGTTCCACTTGGCGACCGCGGTCGTTGTGGTCGCGGCGAAAATGTCATTGATGATCATCTGACTCTCTCGCAACGCCCACGGTGACCCATGTTAACACGTGGTCGTGGCGTGAGTGGCAAAAACGAAAGTGTATTAGTTACTTCTAATAAAGTGATTTTAATTGAATGGTTAGTGGGCTATTGTCAATATATTGAGGTCATGGCAGCTATCAGTTCCTGTTAGCGTTAGCGTCTACCGTAAACAATGTCGTCGACAAACTACCATTTAAAGATGAAATATGAAACCAAAAATTGCGCACGGGCGGGACTCGAACCTTAATTAGAAGAGCAGTTGGCCCGGTTAGCCAGAAAGATGCTGGTTCGAATCCCGCCCGTGCGCAATTTTTGGTTTCATATTTCATCTTTTAAGAATAAAATATGACACTGTGAGTGTTAAAAATATTGTACAACCATTGAGTAGCGAAGCGTTATCATTTCCAAGTTGAATTTATTCTGTAAAGAATAACTACTTGGCCCGCTGTTGCATAAACAGACAGGTAGATGGCGCTAACGTCACGGAATGACGTATCCATGAGACCAAGAATTTTCGCGCGGTCGGACCTACAGCACGGTAGCTCAATTGGAAGAGCAGTTGGCCCGGTTAGCCAGAAAGATGCTGGTTCGAGTCCCGCCCGTGCGCAATTTTTGGTTTCATATTTCATCTTTTAAGAAATAAAATATGACACTGTGAGTGTTAAAAATATTGTACAAACTACCATTAATTTTCAACAGTGAATGATTCGAATTTATCAAGGTCACGTTGATGAGCATGTCGACAGCAGCCGTCGCCACCTTTCGGTTGATCGATAGATACCAATGTCTTTGTCAAACTGTTATCTGTACGTATGGAAAGCTAGGGTGGAGGCCTATGTTTAACAGAGGCCGACCAGCGACAAGTAACGACCTAATTTATTAATCCGGGCAATGATCTTATGTAACGTAATGAAATTTTATTTTTTATTTTCAGTGCCACGTGTAGAAAACTGCTGAGATCCTCCAATACTCAACTTATAGAAACTACGCTAAACTGGGCTCGAGCGTAAGAATATAGTTGAATATTAACTTCTTCTTTTTCTATCTATTATACAATTTCTGAATATAAGTATTTTTTCAACTATCATATGTTTATGGTGGCTCAAGACAGAAAAACCGGAGTCTTTGGTCCAATTTCATTTCTTCTTCTTTAATTTAGAATTAGGCTTTTGTTCATGGAGTTTTCTTGATTTCTGTCTTTTCCAATCCAGGTCATCTCTTTGAACTCTTGGTACGACACGGCGTCCTACTTCTTTTGTTTGTATCATATATTTCACTTAGCTACCTTACATTTTTAGAATCCATAACTCCAAGCAAGCTCTTTGCTAGACTTTTCATTTGACCATTACGAGTACAGTCCAGATATTTATATTTTTCCAGTGCACCAAACGATCTCCGAAGCGCCACCTATAGTCACGGCATCACCACTAAAAAGTTCCTGAGTCCAACAACTAAACGAGGATTCCCTTTCCGATCGGGATAGTTATTTAATAAACTGGTCAAAACAATGGTTGTCGTTTTTATTATTAAGCAGAATATTCTATTTCTATTGCAGAAAAGAGCCATTCGTGCTAATTATAAACTTAGTCCTCGTGACTCCCTGAGAGAGGTCTTTAGGAAAATCAACTTATTAACTGTGGCTTCTCAATACATTTTTGACAATATAATGTACGTTCGTAAAAAAATATATAATTTCATGAAGAAGAGCGATATTCACTCATATAACACAAGAAATAAATAAAAGCTTGTCGTTCCTAGCTTCAGACTAGTTAAAACTAGTAATTTGTTTATGGGAAATTGTTTAAAATTCTTTAATAATGTACCACACAATCTTGTCAAATTGTCGGTTGATAAATTTAAGAAACACGTTAATACACATACACGCTTGTGTCTAAAGGCTCAAGACTATCTAAACGACACGACACGAATGTGTGATCCGTCCAGCCTGCTGCACCGAATGATGTACTTGTCTTTGATGATTTTGATTTTACGGTACTTAGTGGTGACTGAGTTTGTTCCAGCGTTTCTTCTCAGCACTTGACTTATTGTCTGTGTTCAGTCTCGAAGCGCTGGTAGGTCCCAAAAGATAAGGAGACATGATTCGGCCCTTTTCGGAGCAAGTTTATTTTTTTATTTTGTAACGTTCATATGGGTAATTGCATGACCTAAATTAAAAAAAAGATTTTTAATTTTGTTTTTTTGCCATTTTAACCACCTTCGTACACAAGATTAAAATCTCAACAATTTCAGTTACACTTTCTTTCACTTCAAGTCTGAATTTGAAGATAAAGCCGTTTCAATCAGTTTCTTGTCAGTTAGCGCTAGTTGCCTTAACGAAAAGTTAGCACTAACCAACAAATATATAGTTGTACACAACGAATGTCAAATAATGAGTCATTTTGTATTAGAAATAAAAACAGTTCTTGAAGTAGGAGAAGAAAAACTAAAGCAAGGATTACACAGGGAGTTAGGCAGGGTTGTCCTCTTTCGCAACATATTTTCAATATGTTCATAGTGTGCGCGTGTGTGTGTATCTGCGCCGTGTGGGATGCGCTTGATTAAATACAAGACTTGTTTTTCATAATGAAATGTCATTTTTATTTGATTTCTTTAACCAAATTTTCATTCTATTCTATCGGACCCCGCGGCTTTGCTGATGCAAATATCTAATTTTCTCCACGAACTTTCATCTATCTCCCTCCACCCTTCAGGGGATGATTTTATCAGTAACGGAACAACCTTAATCTTATATCATTTCTCGGAAATCAAACTATTTCGGTCAATTACTTACAACTAAATCGGTCCAGAAACAGAAAGATAGATAATATAGGTACATTATAGCATTTGTTAATTATTATGGAGTATGAATAGCACGTATAGGCCGTTATAAGTTTGGAAATTATCATCAAATGAAGAATGAAATTAACATAACTTTTTATTATTTGATTAAAAAGTTTAATTAACAAAGATTCCATGCATTGCAAGGTAGCTTCCTAAAAATGATAATCGTGTAAGTATAAAAAAATAATGGTAAATAATAAATCAACAATCATACCGTGATTCGACCGTGAAATTGTATCTAAAATTAATTACAAATTGATTTCATTCAGTTCTTTTGTACACATGTGATACGATGAGTACTTTGTTTCTCAATTATGTTGCAGTGACTATATTTTTATGTGCAACATGCTTCATTTCAGGTCAGCTTTTTATTTATTTTGCTATTTTTCATATTAAAATCAAGTAGGTTACCTACTATCTATCAGTTACACTCTTTCTTTCAAGCCATGTCTATATTCATAACATATTTGAAAATAAAGATCACTTAATGATACTTAGAAGATATTTTCCAAACAACTCTAGATTATGCGACAGCAGATTTTTGTCAACTTAACACAATTTAGAAAAAAAAACCGGTTAAGTGGGTGTTGGACCCGCGCACTGAGGGTTCCGTGCCACCCTTAACTGAATTCAGGGTCCACTTACTTTCACTTAACGAAAACATCACAATATATTGTGACAGCAAAAATAACTTTCTTTTTCATAGTGTTTGTATGAAAGACAAAGTTATATTTGCGGATGATAAAAATGTGTAGTATCTCAAAAACTACTGGTTCGATCTCCGTCAAACCAATTTTCGTTGCAAGTTTTTTTGAGATCTACATCATACATTTTTTCAAAATTTTCACTTTCTTACTTCAAAAGTTAGATGGAGGGGACGCCCATTTTACCACTTTGGAAGCGTCTATATCTCGAACCTTACACTTTTAGAAAAAATGGTTTTAGAAACCTCAACATCATTTTCAAAGACCTATCCATAAACACCCCACACGCATAGGTTTGAGTAAAAAAAATTTTTTAGGTTTTAGTTTCATGTATGGGAGCCCCCCCTTGAATATCATTTTTTCTTACTTTTTGTATCTGAATCGGAAAGCGGTAAACAAGATACACCTACTTACCAAGTTTCAGCTATGTGATGCTTATAGTTTCAGAATAAAGTGGCTGTGACATACGGACGGACGGACAGACAGACAGATAGACAGACAGACAGACAGACAGACAGACAGACTTGACAAAACTATAAGGGTTCCGTTTTTTGCCATTCGGCTACGGAACCCTAAAAAAACCACGAATTTTGTAGATACTTACTATCGACTTTATGCCAAATCCTAATTATACACTGGTAAAGATATGCTCTTTATTTTTTTGTTCAAGGCATCCAAGCCATCGAAACAGCAACAACTATACCTCCAAAACTTGAGAGCATATTGAAAAACACAAACTACACAAATGTCAAAAAGCTACTCAATAACAGCAGAAGGATCATCGTGGGCACTGAATCTCGTACTGATAGACCTTACATGGTATGTGAATTATCTAATAGACGTACGGCAAAGGTCACACGTACACTTCAGTCTGATGATAACCAGGATGATGATAATGTATATGTAAGTTCTGACTGTTAGAGGACTGAAGGTAAAGTAAATAATGATTTTTGTAGGTTTACCTCAAGCTACCGAGCAGCAATCCAAAGTTCAATGAGTATCGTCGCTGGCTCTGCGGGGGAGTGATAGTACACGAAGAGTACATTCTGACATCGGCAGCATGTATAGAAGATGCAAAACATTTCTACGTAGTTTCCGGAACATACAGGTTAGTGTTTTAGGCATCTAGGTACGGAAGACTAGGTAGCTTTCGTAGATAACGTTTATTATGGAATTTGCAAGATAGCATTACAATAAATCATGGTTAAAGCATGGCTTTTTACAAAACAAGTTTTGCGTCCAGTTGCTATAGTATTCTATGCATTCATACTCTATATATACATAATTATGTCATCTACTCTGTTCTATTGCTGCCTTAAATAACCAATCATATGTTTTTAGGTACAACGAAAGAGATGATCGCTTCAACAATTTGTGCATCAAAAACGGGGCCAAAAAGGCAGTTTGGAAGTGTATCCCTCGAAGTAAGTGTCCGTGTGTGTGTGTGTGTGTGTGTGTGTGTGTGTGTGTGTGTGTGTGTGTGTGTGTGTGTGTGTGTGTGTGTGTGTGTATGTCACACAGTCTTCTGGCTCCGTGCTGATGTAAAATAAATGATTGTGTCGGTGAGTACGTCATGTCCATAATCCATTCCATAACGCTAATAATGCGAACTGAAAGCAGGGTAGCATTTAACCTATCAAATTACAATTTCGCAACTCAGAAGTACTGGGGTTCTGAGTTCTGGAAGGTTTTCCATTACGTCAATCAGATAACCACGCCTATTCCCACTTTAAAATATTAAATATCTAAAATTTCTAGACTACGTCTTTGACGGCCACGAGAACGACAACATAAGGTGGATGAACAACGACATAGCCATCGTGAAGGTTGAAGACGAGTTCGACTTCACCCGTCGTGTCCGCGGCTGCGACTTCATACCGCGCCCAGTTTGCTACAACAACGACTCCGCAAGGCTGGAGGAGGCTGGAAACGACGCCATTATCGCTGGTTGGGGCAGCACTGAGAAGTATAATGATGTAAAAGAAATTGAACTTTATAGTTGTGTTATGTTTAGAAGACCATGTTACCGCAGTAACAGCTTCCCAATTCATATGGGGCGTACGTTTAAAATTACATTTTATGTTTGATCAAAAATGAGTTAGTCAAAGGCAGGCGTTATGTGTTAAATCGTTGTTATTATGCTGACAGTTTCTTAGACGACATTTTAAACCCGGAATTAAATGATGACCCTGGTTTGTGGGCGGGCATTAGCAATTTGTATTTCACTCTTAGATATACGAGTCCATAGAAGACTACAAAGGAGCAGCAGATGATCATGACGTTGCAAAGTGTGTAGATGCTTATACAAATTAGATGTTAGAATACTTTCTGAATCTCTTCTTTTAATTTCCAATGTTTCCAAGCTCGATCTCCTATTTCCAGATGGCTCCAACTCAAGATCTGTTAGAAGCGCATGTAAAGTTGATATCGAAGACTCGATGCAAAAGACGATGGGGTCGCCGCTACCATAACATCATCGATAACTACATGATTTGCTCGAAAGACCTCTCTGCGGACTTGAGTGAAATTTGTTCGGTATGACTTATCCATTCTAGGGATTATTATGATTTCCATCTCAAAGAATAAATTCAGTCCTCCGCCTAGTGGAGTCAGGTCAAGGAAAATTTGAAGCAGCTGAAACAACATGGCTTGATTCTCGACACCACTCTAAAAGGAATTATTCTTACGTATCTATATTTTTTCTGCCAAAAAACTGAACGAGGACAGACCATGTATTATTTTACAGGTATCTCTTTATACTCTTTTCGTGATTAAGACAGGGTTTTGTAGGCATCTGAAGCATTGTCGTTTCTAATTTTATGTAATTTCGTTTTCAGGAGAAATACGTGGACTGTACCGATATAATGTACTCAGGGGAGGATTCAGACGAAGATGGCCGTAGAGTACTAGTACCGAAAAACCTGGTTATGCATTCCGCTATGGATCATCGCCTGAACGAGACCATCAGAAGAGCCGGGCCTTTGCCGGGCAGTGGGGGTTTTTGCGAGGTTTATTTATTATCCTTAGGCTTAATACTCAAAATTTTCTCCACCCGCACAGGCCGGACGTGATGTTTGGCGCGAAAAAGCTTCTCTGCTTACTCCCTTTGTCCCACTTGCCGAGAATCTCCCTCCTGGACATGATCTACCATGGCCGATCTGGAAGTCCTTGAACAGGCTTCGGACTCAGGTTGGCCGAAGTAAGGACAACATGTCCAGGTGGGGATTTTCGGCAAGCTCCGATGTGGACTGTGTTTGCGGTGCAGTACAAACTATGGCACACTTAACATCGTGCCCGGCGTGCTTCAACATCTGCACGCCAGCAGATTTAATGAAATGCAGTCGATCCGCAATACAAGTGGCTGAATTCTGGGCTGCTACGATGTAATTTCTCCATTGTAATTACTCCATATGGGTTTCCATCGACACGCTAAGAAGAAAAAGAAGAATTTCTCCACAATGTACATTTATAGGTGTTTCAATTCTGGAATAAAGGTTTCAACCTCCTACACCGTAGCATACCATGACTGTGCTAGGAACGTGTCGGGCAAAAAAATATATTTCAAAACGACGACACTGTTCCGTCAACGAACAACACCGTCGCATGTCATGCATGGAGCGTGTCAGCACTGGCAAAATACGCTCTCGCTCTTGCTCCATATAACGGTGAGACAGATCACTGTAGATCCGTTCAGTGGGCGTAGGATATCGTGTTGCTTTTCGTGTTTGATACGCTCCTAGCATTTTCCTAATTTGACAAGGTTTAAGCGCGTCAACAACTTGCGGGGCTTATAGTTCATATTGGTATAATTGGCTTTCAATTGCAGAACGACCACGGAGGGCCCCTGATTACGGGTCAAGGTGTGAGCGCGGTAGTCATTGGCATCATCTCTGCGTGTCTCGTTAGAGAAAGAACGAACGCATGCTACGGCCCATTTCTTTACACCAGCGTTTACAGGAACAGAGTTCTTATAAACTGTGCTATTTACAAGGATGCTCGGTGAGGTTTTTGTGGATAATATTTTCAGTTGACTACCTGAAACTTATTTATCATTGTTCTTTGCACTTGGCTAGAGAGTCGAAACTTAGTTTTCATTGATGACATCATAGCTTCAGTGCAGAGTTCAAAGCAGTTTTATATGACAACACGTTTGGTGTAGTGGTAAGCTAGCTCTCCTGACTTTGAAGCCGCAAGGGGCAAATGTTTATGTCATAGTCGTTGTCTGGTATTCGTAACACAAGGAAGAAAACTCCTTAATTCGATACCAAGATAATTGGTGTGTTCTCTCGCGTAATGAATATGTCATTTATTTTAGTACTTTCTCTTGAGACTCCACATTCATCAACGGTTAAAACCATTTAAACTTCAAATCACTTTCTATTTCTCAGAAAAAATATTTGGAGCTTATTGGGATAGCTGTAGGAAAATTACTCTCTATATTCAATCAATATCAATAGCAGAATTTGCTTTCAGGCAAGACTGTAATAAGCTGTTTCGCTCAAGCATAACACACACTGAAGTTGAAATGAGTTGGTTGGATCATCCTGATGGGTAAGATACAAGAAACGACTCTCTCTCTCTCTCTCGCCTCCCCCCGCGTCCCTGTGCCCCTCGGGCAAAGTCTCAATGAAGCGGTTTTCAGTTTTTTGGAAAATTTTGATGTACCTACTTATTAGTTAGTCAAGCACATCAAGATTAATACAGTCCTATGTAACTACAGCGCCAACGAACAAATGATCAATACAATTTTATTATCATACATAAGTCATAACCAGATTAGTACCAGACGACCATATAAAGTTCGCAGGATCAAACTGGTAACTGGATTTAAACCGTTTGCAACCTGCCGCTGTGGATAACTGTTTGCCTACGTTCAGCAGTGGACGTCCTTTGGCTGATAATGATAAAGAAATTAAAATCCCAACCTCTTCTGTCTAAGCCAAGACTACAGATTAACCCAAAATCTGATAACCTTTTCTTAACAGGCCAGCCAAAAGCGAGTTAAAGCTAAGACGCAGCGAACCTCACGTAAAGGAAGGGAATGACACCGCCAAAACTTGGTCTGAAGATGACGCCATGGACAAGGCAGCGCAGCATGAAGGCGTCATCGTCAGAGGATTTACTGGAAAACCCGCTGACAATACTAGCACAACCGCTAATAACAGTACAAGCACTTGATACTCCTATGAGCAGTAAAGTTGTATGATAAACTATTGTTGATTCATTGACCTTTTGTAAAAACTTTAACCTGTACCGTTACTATGAGTTTACGAAGGTTTTACTCGCTAGCGACTACGTAAAAAAAGTCTATGGAAAATTGCACAGCGCCCCTAGCGGTCACTTGCAGAACTAAAATTTCCAATTCAAAAAGTTACGTCGTCGCTAGCGAGTAAAACCGGCGTAAACTCATGGTAACGGTACCATCACATCCTAGAAAACAGATGTACAACGCAGCGCAAAGATCTAACTAGGAACTGAAACCGATAGGATAACAAAATTTAGAACTGAGGTTTTTTGTTGACGACGCAACGAGAATCTACGTTAAAGTAAACTTAATGCAATTTAGCATATTATGGAAAAAATAACAACATTAAGTATTACACCATAAATAACATTGAATAAATGTACAGCTGCTTGTGAATTCCTTTGATTTTTACTACGTTTGGGATCGTTTTGCGGATTCAAAGCGTTTAGTAGTAAGGATTGCATACAAAAATGCTTCGGATCCGCAAAACGATAAATCGTTTCGTTTTTCGTTGTTAGGGTTCCGTAGCCGAACGGCAAAAACGGAACCCTTATAGTTTCGTCAAGTCTGTCTGTCTGTCTGTCCGTCCGTATGTCACAGCCACTTTATTCTGAAACTATAAGCATCACATAGCTGAAACTTGGTAGGTAGGTGTATTTTGTTCACCGCTTTCCGATTCAGATACAAAAAGTAAGAAAAAATAATATTTAAGGGGGGCTCCCATACATGAAACTAAAACCTAAAAATTTTTTTTACTCAAACCTATGCGTGTGGGGTGTTTATAGATAGGTCTTTTAAAATGACGTTGAGGTTTCTTAAACCATTTTTTAGGGTTCCGTAGCCGAATGGCAAAAAACGGAACCCTTATAGTTTTGTCAAGTCTGTCTGTCTGTCTGTCTGTCTGTCCGTCCGTATGTCACAGCCACTTTATTCTGAAACTATAAGCATCACAAAGCTGAAACTTGGTAGGTAGGTGTATTTTGTTCACCGCTTTTCGATTCAGATACAAAAAGTAAGAAAAATAATATTTAAGGGGGGGGCTCTCATACATGAAACTAAAACCTAAAAATTTTTTTTTACTCAAACCTATGCGTGTGGGGTGTCTATGGATAGGTCTTTTAAAATGATGTTGAGGTTTCTAAAACCATTTTTTCTAAAAGTGTAAGGTTTGAGATATAGACGCTTCCAAAGTGGTAAAACGGGCGTCCCCCCCCCTCTAACTTTTGAACTAAGAAAGTGAAAATTTTGAAAAAAATATATGATGTAGATCTCAACAAAAACTTGCAACGAAAATTGGTTTGAAGGAGATCGAACCAGTAGTTTTTGAGATATTGTACATTTTTATCAACCGCAAATATAACTTTGTCTTTCATACAATCACTATGAAAAACAAAGTTATTTTTGCTGTCGCAATATATTGTGATGTTTTCGTTAAGTGAAAGTAAGTGGACCCTGAATTCAGTTAAGGGTGGCACGGAACCCTCAGTGCGCGGGTCCGACACGCACTTAACCGGTTTTTCTAAAAGTGTAAGGTTTGAGATATAGACGCTTCCAAAGTGGTAAAATGGGCGTCCCCCCCCATCTAACTTTTGAACTAAGAAAGTGAAAATTTTGGAAAAATATATGATGTTGATCTTAACAAAAACTTGCAACGAAAATTGGTTTGAAGGAGATCGAATCAGTAGTTTTTGAGATATTGCACATTTTTATCAACCGCAAATATAACTTTGTCTTTCATACAAACACTATGAAAAACAAAGTTATTTTTGCTGTCGCAATATATTGTGATGTTTTCGTTAAATAAAAGTAAGTGGACCCTGAATTCAGTTAAGGGTGGCACGGAACCCTCAGTGCGCGGGTCCCACACGCACTTAACCGGTTTTTTTTCCCTATCTCTGATCGGAAAGTAGTGGTTCCTAACTGTATAAACCACTTTATTGAGACTTCGCCTGCGGGGCGTGGGGCGTGAGGGGGGCATGGGATGTATCCGCGCCACCCGCACCCCTCATGCAACCCGCTCTCGCCTCCCCGCGCGCCCTTGTGCCCCGAAGGCGCGGTCTACCTATACTGTATACCATTTTGGTTATTAGATAGATAGGATTTCATCTTTTAAAAGAGGATTTTCATCTCAGCAAAAATATATCTAATTTACATAATATATTATATTGTGCTCTTCTATTATGAATTAGGATATTATTAAATCCCGATATTAAAAGCTTTCTTGCAGTGACGAGAGAAGATTGGAAAAAAATGCGTCGTAGAAAAGCATTGTAATGGAAACAACATTCCACAAGTTTATATAACTTTTTGGAAACTTCCGTTTAAAATGCAACCGGCGTGAAATTATTTTGATTAATTTGGAATTTTAATTGATTTTTACTACCTTCTGTATTCTGACTTTGGTTCGAGATGAAGTGTATATTACTTGTTGTTTGTTATTTTTTATACATAACAGGTATGATACTACGATTACTGTGAGCTTTTTAAAATAATTTATGGCTTTGAGTAAAACAGATGATGATAAACTTTTTTTGCATTTGAATTTGATGCTAAAATAGCTAAGCTTTAAGGTTGTATTAAATTCACAGATGTAGATGCTATTGAAGTAGCTACTGCCTTACCACCAAAAGTGGAAGAAATATTGAAAAATGGCACGAGACGGATTATAAACGGAGATGAAGTCAATGACAATCGACCTTACATGGTAAGATGAACCTTACAGGTCAACTTTTTAAACAGTTCTTCCACGTTGGTATAATAAAGTAATCAATTGAAATAGTCTTAATGCGATACCTATCCCAGATGTTGACACATTACACGGCGCAACACTGTGTTGAATGCTCGAAAAGTTTGAGTCATACACTGCTGACCATTAACATAACCAACCCTTTTAAACCGTTCCTGAATGGTCTTTTCGTCGTCAGGTATACCTAAAACTACCAAGAACCAACCAGAAACTGCCAAGCTACCGCACTTGGTTGTGTGGAGGCGTCATCATCCATGAGGAGTATATCCTAACATCAGCTGCCTGTATAGAGGATGCAGAGCACTTTTATGTGGTTTCAGGAACTTACAAGTAAGTAAAAGTGGAAAGCGGAGGAGAAATAAGTTTAGACAAATGAATTCTGAGGCCTTGGTCTGTAAGAATGTGCTCGTATTAATTATGACTAACTGAATTTTACCTAACCTAACCCGATAGATAAGTGACAATCCAAGCATCCAAAATCCAATCCTTTCTTTGGAATAAATGTATCAAGAAGTTTTTGTGTTCTAGAGTAACAAAAAATTATAGCCTCACCCCCTTATTCATAATAACTCAATCGGTCTTTTAAACCTATTTTAGCTCACTGTTTTGTCTCATGCTTTCTTGGCGCTGTCATCATTTGACAGAAAGTGACAAAACAGTGTAAAAGCTAAAATAGGTTTAAAAGACCGTTTGAGTTATCCTACTACTATTATAAAGGCGAAAGTTTGTAAGTATGGATGTATGGATGTTTGTTACTCTTTCACGTAAAAACTACTGAATGGATTTGAATGAAACTTTACCACAATATAGCTTATACATCAGAATAACATATAGGCTACAATTTTTGAGGTTTCTAATGTGAGGTCGTAAAAAAACACATTTTTTGCGCTACTAGACGGGACGAACCTGAAGTCCACGCGAACGAAGTCGCGGGCAAAAGCTAGTTATGAATAAGGGGGTCAGTCTCGAAACTACCTCTAGTTTATACAAACAAAGGTCATAAGAACATTTACTAAACCAATTAAGATGTTTTATGTATTTATAGATATTCTGATGAAGATGACAGATATAACAATCCGTGTATCAAGAATGGAGCGAAGAAAGCTATTTGGAAATGCGTTCCTAAAAGTAAGATTTTTTGACGATATTTATATTAAGTAACATATTGATTGGTCTTGGTTCTCTAAGAAAATAACATAAGTAGATTTTAGATCCCGTAGTACACTGCAGCTTAATATCATCGCTAGGAGTATCATATAAAGTCACATGCAACGTGCGTGAAATATGTTACGCGTACCTACGAAAAATTTCGGACAAATCAACACTTTCATGCAGACCGCGTCCCTCCTTAGTAGAGAAATCTATAGCACAATCACCGTAGTACCATACACAATTCTCTAAGCCAAAGAGTATCCGCAATCACATTTCAACTAACTTTTCTAGACTACATCTTCGACGGCCACGAGAACGACAACATCAGATGGATGAACAACGATATCGCAGTGGTTAAAATCGAAGACGGATTTGATTTCAATCGAAGGATCAGAGGTTGCGACTTCGTTCCAAAACCAGTCTGCTACAACAACCAAAGCCAAACGTTGGAAAATGCAGGCACTCTTGCAACCATTGCTGGGTGGGGGTCAACACAAAAGTATAAAGATGTAAGTGGGTACTCAGATAAACTAGCCACACCTTTCAGGCTTTTTAGCCTTGGTCAAGCATTTGACCAGGATTACATCTGGTGATTATTGATGACGTGGTATAAAGTCTTAATCATTTGTGCGGTTTTAGGAGATAATTTAGTGCATATTTATGCACATTGTACATAAGAACACTCTCTGTTCCTATTTACTTAAAATTCGTTCGATGACTGAGGGTGGTTCGACATCACCAGATGGGAGTACATGAGGTGCAGGATCATGGAAAACCTTTACTACCTGGTTAACGTAAGAATGGACCTGTCACTATCACTGCGCGGTGAGAAAAGTGTACAAAACTGAACTTTATTGACATGAAAAGGACGAATGCGGGTGGATGGTCGGAAAAGTGGGAGGAATTTGACAAGTTTGGCGGGTTTATTCTTATGTTGAAACTATATTCGATCTAGAGTTAATACCGCTAGCTAATCTTGAGAAAAGTACATGTAGTAAGGATAAATTGGTTTCAGTGGGTGACCAGAAGGAAGGACCAGAACCAACAAGATCTTCTCGAAGCTCATGTAGAGATTTTGACAAAGAGCAAATGCAAAAGGCGCTGGGGGTCCCGCTACCACAACATAATCGACAACTACATGATCTGCACCAAGGATATTGGAGAGGGGATGTCGGAAATCTGTAACGTGAGGACGCTTATAACGATTTTACTTGTTTTCAAAACCTTCCTTATTTTAGGAGAATAGTAAAAGAATCATTTGAAATTATCACTCACTTATCTTCTAAGAAATAGTTTTCATATACTGGGTTTTTATTCTAATCGTTGAGCCACAAACATTATGTTAATAAGTCATTATTGTCTTAAATTTCTTTGTCCTGTAAAAAATTTAGTATTGCCGTGTCAAAAATAATGGTTAAAAGGTACTGCACGTGTTAGAAAAGTGATTCTTGGATGGAAAAGTATGATAATGATAAGCACTTATTTCTAAGTATATTTTTTATCCCCAGGAAAAATACGTGGACTGCCAAGACATAAATTATTCAGATGAAGATGATATGAGACGTGTTCTAAAGACGGAGAAGATTCCTACTAACCTCAAAGTGCACACGGCTTTTCACAACGACAGTGTCGGGAACGGCACAGGTGTCGGTAGCAGGCGGTACAGTCAAATAGTTGACGGCGGATTTTGTGAGGTAAGCTGATCATCATCGTCCTTATCATTAACAGCTGCAGGACGTCCACTGCTGGACGTAGGCTATGGTTTTCAATAGCAACCGGTTGCTAGCAGTCTGCATCAGTGTGATCCATCGATCTTTACAAGGTCGTCTGTTCATTTTGCTGATGCCCTCTACTGCCGATGGTGATTACTTATGAATTATAATACTTTATATTGTTTTAAACTTTAATGGTCACTAACATTAGAATAGTAAGATACGGGATTGCTACCATGTACCTTATTGTTTATGAGCTTCCGATATTTCGACACTGTTGCAAGCGCCATGATCACGGAATAACTGAAGAGAACTTGCGGGTGGGTTGTTATTGGCAGACATATCGGTCTACCCTCCTTCGAAGTCGTTTATTCCGCTCGCCGCCGGTACCAAAACTCTGCCAATAACAACCCACCCGCAAGTTCTCTTCAGTAACTCCGTGATCATGCCGCTTGCAACATTGCCGAAATATCGGAACCTCATAAATAATAAGGTACATGTTAGCAATCCCGTATCTAACAATTATACTACTTTAGTTCAGGTTTCAATAGCAATGTATATTACAACCTTTTCTTTTTACAGAATGATCACGGAGGTCCTCTCATATACGGCAAAGGTGTGAATTCCATCGTCATAGGAGTCATATCAGCGTGTTTGGTCAAGGAAAGAACAAACAAGTGCTATGGTCCTTTCCTTTACACCAGCGTTTATAAGAACCGACAATTTATATCATGCGCTATTTACAAGGATGTGGAGTACGTAATCTTGCAGGACATTCATTAATTATATGAATTTTAATTGAATCTATGTTTTCTAATCGTTGTTTTTTCACAGACCTAAATGCAGACGTCAATTCAGATCAGGAATCACTCACGTGGAGAAGGTTTTGTCGTGGAAGAGTCATCCTGATGGGTAAAATGTTTATAAAGAATATTTTGTTTGTAAGAATTTAGAATTTGCCTTGCTCGAGCGACCTGTTTTGATGAGAGATCACACAACTATACTTTTGAACTTTCGATATATGGATCGCAGGTCATCATCATCATCATCATCATCATTATCAGCCGAAGGACGTCCACTGCTGAACGTCGGCCTCTCCCATGACTTTCCACTACGACCGGTTGTAAGCGGTCTGCATCCAGTGCGATCCTGCGATCTTTACAAGGTCTGCTGTCCATCTTGTCGGTGGACGTCCTACGCTGCACCTTTGGTCGAAGGGTCTCCAATCTAGGACTTCTCTGCCCCAACGGCCATCAGTTCTACGAGCTATGTGCCCTGCCCACTGCCACTTGAGCTTACTGATTCGCAGGGCTATGTCCGTTACCTTAGTTCTTCTACGTATCTCCTCGTTTCTGATTAGATCTCGTAGAGAAACATCGAGCATAGCCCTCTCATAGTAGCAAAGTATGTAATATTAACCTGAAAACAGGCAGTAGGCTGCCTTTTTTTGCGCGGAGGAAATGCTTTATGCATGCCTTCTGCCCGGGGAATCGCATCGAAAGGCATCGAAAGGCCTTCAGTATGAGGTGGTATAAGCCACTCCACAAAGTGAGCTTAGTGCTGATTGGTAAGCGGACGTTTGCAAGGCAGCAACCAACCTTAACGACTACATATCAGCCGATGAAGTATAAATAGATTTATTCACAAATTTTGTTTGTATTTACAGTCCAGCCAAGAACGAAATAGAAGTTGTTGTACCGAAAGAAAACGTTACAGTAACTGATCCTAACGCTGCCGTTCCTGTAGAAATTGTGAACCGAGCCCACGAAGAGCCTGTAGGAGCAACTGGCGAAAAAGTATTTTCTGGGAGCGGATTCGTACTACGGGCGACTAACCTTACTAAAAGTGTCGTCGCGAATACCACGGAGAAAGTTTGATGTAATAAATGAGTAATAAACAAAAATAAAGACGTAATAAATGATTATATTTTGAAAATTTGCGTTTTATTTGAAGAAGTTTCCTACACCATAATGAAAAAACCCTTTAGAAACCTTAACGTTAGTTGATGGGATAAATATAAAACATATGAAGCAAAAAAAAAATAAGCTGATAAGGTGGGTACTGACTAACGTTACGAGGTGTAATGTAACATGCGCAGCGAGCGTGTTACGCTTCGAGCATGTTTCGCTGTGTTCTAAAATCGGCGTAACATGCTCGGCAAAACTGTACAAAACCGCGTCAGTCAAAGGATTCGCCAAAAAACCGACGAGCAACGAGCGGCTTGTTGCTCGCTGGTTTCTTTGTAACATGATTACACGACACACTGACTGCACGAATGCTCGCTGTGTAATAAATGAAATGAAATGAAACATTTTTATTTCAGAACCAGTTTCCATACATTCTTAACCTAGTACAAACTATATATAAATAAAATAAAATAAAACACTTAAAAACAGTCCGAATCCAATGCCAGCTTCAAGCCCTAATAGAACTTAAATATTACATTACACCTCGTAACGTTGGTCAGCACCCACCTTTACTGTACCCGATCCATCCTACCTAGGCTGCATCATCACGAAGACGTCTAGGAGCGAGGAGGCGATGCTACGAACGCCTCTTACCTCCCAGCAGACCAAGTGGCGATTGGGGCCAAAACACCGATAGGAACAGGCAACCGCTGGGACCATGGAGTGCATGCGAACAGTGATCCTTCGTCGTCCCACTTTTCAGTCTGAGGGACCACGCGGAGGTTTTAGTGGGTATACTTGGCTTCTCATCAAGGAGTCCCACATAACCTGCATTTTCTCCGCGAAAAAACTGCATCGTCGCCATTAGAGTAAATTGCGGTCAAGTATGTGCTATTTATTTAAAAAAAGTTCACGAAAGAAAGGTCTAGTTTGATTGGATTTAAGAGTCTTACTTTGACGATCTCTTAATTTTTAGGACAGTATGCCATTTAGATTTTCTTAATAAAACCCCACATCGTGATAATGTTGATAATTTGTGTCTTACGCTATGGAAACGGATAGGGTAAGGAATGGGGTTTGATTCCTTGTCGAACACAGTTGTTTTATATATTATTAAGTTGGTATAGTAACAAAACGCTACAGAATCAAAAATTATATAATTTAATGCTACACAAAATGAAGCAGGCATTTCTCAGTGAAGTAAGTAATACGTTAGACAAACGCCCTTCGTTTTTTTTTCTATTCTGTATTGTTTGTTTTTTCATATGTTTTGCTAACCTATTCCAAATACGTCTGGGGCTTAGGCTCATCCTACTTGTATTATTTTGGATGGATCACAACGAAATTATCTTAAGGTGTGTTTTTCAAAGAAAATCCATTACGTTTATTGCAATAAATTTTATTAGAATTTCTGACTTGGTAACAAGCATTAAAAAAGTTAATAAAAAATAAATTGGAAAATCTATTGACTCATCAAATAAATCAATTACGTTTCCTTTGATAAAAATTTAATAATTTCAAGGAAGTTGTTTAATTGAAATCGTTGATGCGTATCTTTGCAGTAGATTGGCCGAGAAATTACTAATTTATGTTATTTTATTGAAAGAATCGAATTGATGCGTTCCTTCCTGGACCGCTTCACAAGACGACATGACGAATACTAGTTTAATTCTGTTTTCGATAGTTTTAATTTTAGGTAAGTTTTTTATTCATTTTCTTTACGTTTTCATAGCTTTTAATTTTATTTATCATTACCGTCGACAAATTACAAGAAAATAATCAAACTTTATGTAAAACTCTACTTTTCTTATGATGACGCAGGTTTATCATCAGCTAACCCAACAAAATCAGATAAAAAAGAAGAAACAAGAGACGATGTTCAAGACAAAAGTCATAATAACACTGTGGAGGGTGACGAAATAGAAGATGTAGGGTGGGAATATGAAAACACTACGATAGTAGACACCAGAAGAATTCTTTACAGCAAAAAAGTTGGAATTGGTAAAAGGCCATACATGGTAAGTAAAAACTAACCTTTCATAAAAATCAAGAAAACCAAAATAGAAATCATTTCTGCTTAGCCCAAATGTATGACTGGTAAAGAATGCCATATGGCGTTGTTAAGTCTACCTTTTGTACAAACTGTGGTTGTGCAATAAAGTATAAATAAATAATTGAAAATGTATTAATTTAACACAATAAGATCCACAATCTCTTTACTGAATCATTAAAACAATGAAATTATAAATCAAAACCCGACGTTATTATTAAACACAAAACCTATTTGCACTATGGTTTGTGACGTCATCTTAAATCCTAAATATTTTTTGCTTTAGGTATATCTGCAACTGACCAAAGAGTCAGCGAAAGCCCACAAATATCGCGGCTGGCTTTGCGGAGGTGTCATCGTAGATGCTAACTACGTGCTCACATCTGCAGCCTGTGTTGAAGACGCTGACCATTTTTACATTGTCTCTGGAACCACTAGATTCGTCGACAGCTTCGACTACAAGAGTAACGATTGTGTTTGCAAGCACAGACGTCGGGTCGTGTGGAAGTGTATTCCCAAAAGTAAGATACTCTACTTTCCTTCTAGACTTCTTCAATTTCCAAATAATTTTCTGAACAATGTATATATTTCCTCAGATTACAAGTTCGACTTCCAAGACAGCATTAAATGGTCATCCAACGACATCGCAATCGTCAAAGTGGATAAACCATTCAAACTGGGAGTTTGTGAGAAGGGCTGCGAATTTGCTACTGATCTCATTTGCTATAACAACATCAGCAGGGAGCTCGAAAAGCCGGGGACTAAAGGTTTTATCGCTGGGTGGGGAAGTGGCAGTAATTTCAGAGAGGTACGCAGGTTTCTTAAGACATATGATAACATTAATATAATTTTCAGATCCAATATTGTTGTTCTATTTGGATGATTTATTATTGAACTTTTCTGATTGTCTAGGGAGTGTATCGCCGTCAAAACGGTGTCCACATACCCCAGAATGCGAAATGTTTGCAAGAGGCCAAGGTTTGCGTGATGGACAATGAACAGTGCGCGAAGAAATGGGCGCAGCGGTTTAGGAGTATCATCACACAATACATGATCTGCACTAAGGACGTCATGAAACGACTCAGCGAGATTTGTGACGTAAGCATTTACAATGTAGTAAAAATAAATAAAATGCTACATTCATTTTTAACAAATATTTTATATTTCAGAAAAAGTACGCCAACTGCACAGATGTAGAGAATAGAAGACATCTCGATGAATCAACAGAAGTCTCTAAAACGTTCAATGTAGATCTTGGAAGACATTTGAAAGATCCCGATGACTATACGGCTAGACGATCAACCCTACAAGGTGGATTCTGTGAGGTAAACGCAACACTAAGATGGCGGAAAATGACGTAGAAGAACAATCTAATTAAGTGACTATAAATTAAATTTTCCAGAATGACCACGGTGGACCTTTGATTGTCAAGTACCAAGGGAAGGAAAGAGTCATTGGTGTGATTTCAGCGTGCAAAATTGACCCTAAAAGCCACAGTTGCCACGGTCCATTCTTGTACACATCAGTATTCAAGAACCGTCAGTTTATATCTTGCGCAATTCATAAGGATGTTGAGTAAGTTATCAGCAGGACACACACGAATTCCATCACCAAAAAAGCCAATGGAACTTGCTCGATACGGTTTCATTGTTCTAAATCTACCATTGTTTATGAGGATACAGATTAAAATTTCTATAAACTACTTTTTCAGAGAGGATTGTAGACGAGTATTCCGTACCGGTATCACACACGAAGAATGGTCGGTCGATTGGGACGGTGTTGAAGAGTAAGAAAAACATTTCAATAGTTTAGATAAATCACGTTACTAAAATATTAAAGCATATTCTTGTTTGCAGAGATGACCGCGCTGCAAACAGGTAAATTGAAATATTACTATGATAGTATTATTTGTAACAACAACAAAGGCTGATGCATACCCTTTTTTCAGTGACAAGGAGGACAAAGACGATAGGTAAATGATTTTAGATTTTAAATTATTGAATTCGAACCTAAATTGAAGAACTTTACATCAGATACTTAATTACAAATTTTACGATTTCAGTGACGATGATGATGATAATAAAGACACATTGAGGGCGCAAGAGTAAGTACCTATGATTTTAGTTTATTAATCACTCAGGGATCAAGCGAATGCCGAGAGTCGCATAACAATGGAATTTTTATTGTGTCTCGTTTACACATACTTGACGAGTTAATTGAAATATTTATGAAAAACAACGCTTTTTAAAATTTATTTAATTTAGACGATCGAAGAAAAAAGAAAACAAGAGAGACAACAAATCAGACAGTACTACCAGCAGTGAAAGTGAAGAGGACAGAAAAGAGAAAGCTGACAAGAAAGAAGAGAAAGAGAAATCTCACGGTAAAAGTAAGAAAAGTAAGGGCCATTCAAAGAGGGAAGGAAATAAGGAGGAGAAAAAGGAGTCTAGCTCGAAGAAGTCCAAAGGCAAGTCATCGGTGATACAGCAGGGCGAAGTGTTCTATGAGTCCAGTAAAGACGAAAATGTCAATGAACCGGACGATGAGTAGAGTTTTTGGTGAATAAACGCATTTATTATGAATATTGTTCTCATTTTGACAATTTCTTGGACCCTTAAACATGGGCAGCGGAAGAATTTTAAACCTTCCAGATTCTGCTTCTCAATCTACACAAACATTTGCTGAACGATCTAAAACTAAAACAGATAGATCTTACCTATAGCACCAAAGATATTTTCATACACCTTAAATTTCTAACTGTAGATTATCAGATAGTAAATAACAACTGCATCAACCTTTAAGAGAATTGTGGACTTTGAATAAATGATAGGACGTCCACCGACAAGATGAAAAGACGACCTTGTAAAGATCGCGGGATCAAACTAGATGCAGACCGCTCACAACCGGTCGCTATGAAAAACCGTGGGGCCGGCCTATGTTCAGCAGTGGACGTCCTTTGACTGATAATGATGAATAAACGATGTATTTATACAGTATCACAATCGAAAAAAACATTGTTTGTTTTAGGTAGGTACAGATGTGTAATAAAAAAATCCAAAGGTTCACCACTTTAATTGGGTTCTATAACGAAGTCCAGTTTCAGGCATCCGATGAAGACTCGGTCCTCTTTGCAGTCACACTCCTTATTGTTGTAGAAGTTAATGGTCACCCTGTAGGTGGCTGCGTTGGCCGCGTTCACAGGCATGTCGTTACCGTCTGGCACCCAGTCGTGGATTTTGTATGTGCCCTGATGAGGAGAGGCTATGGTCATATTAAGAGCATTACCACATACTTTTTATTATTTTTTATCTTTTAGAGACATTTACCAAATTGGCCTGTTCAGCCCATTGTAGGTACTATCACAGATACGCTTCGAAAATGCATAATCAATTGACTCATCTATTTTCCGTGTTTGGCGACCAAGCAAAACATAATTATTCATATTATTGTGCGAACATGAGGACTAACAGCCCGTTCACACATGGATCACATATTTACAGTTTTCATACTAAAGTATATTTACTGCATACAGAATACCTACTGCGTCATTCGTCGGGGAAGTCGTTTCAATACCAACCCCATTAAAATCAATAAAAAAAAACTTATCAGATAAAACGAACCAGTATAACGGACTGAAAAGGGATCCGTATCCGATAAGTATTCGGTTTGTAAATTTGTCGGGTGGTAAACAAAACACATTGAAGTCGTATTCGTATCGAATCAGTAAGTAGGTACAGGATATAGCCGACTGAGAAACAAAATACTGAGGTTCTTAAAAAAAACTACTCACCTTCTCAAATGGGCACACGTCCGGAATGCCGAAGTATTTCAAGTACTTGTAGTAAGTACTGTCCGGTCCGTGCCCCATCTCTGCGCAGAGGTCGCAAATATCGTGCGTCGCCATCACTTCTACGCGACCGTTCTTGTCTTTTTGGACTATCAGTTCTACCTGCAAACGAAAAACCAGTTAATATAGAGAAAATATAGGATATTAGAAAATACTTTCTATACTTAGTAGTAGTCCCCCTAGCCGATTTCGACTACGGTGGCCAGTCACAACGACTAACCGACTGCGCGGGAAATATTACTTATAGCGCGCAAGTGTGTGCGCAAACACAGGTGCACTCTCTATTCCTTTCACTCTCATAGTCCGATGGGACAGCAATCTGACTTGACCGGAGAGAGATCAGGCGCAGGACCAACGGCTTTACGTGCGCACCGAGGCACGGGGTGAAACACCGCCAACTTCCAAGCTCCGGGCTTCCCTGAGAATTTCTGAACAGAAAAACTCAGGTACATATTTTTGTCCCGACCCGGGAATCGAATCCGCGACCTCTGGCGCAGACGTCGCTTTTAAATGCGACCCTCTAACCGCTGTGCCACCGAGGCAGTTACTATACTTACAACTCTAGTAATACTAGTGGTTATGGAACTCTAAATCTACTAATACAAATATGATCTAAATCTACGAATCAGTAAGCTCAAGTGGCAGTAGGCAGGGCACATAGCGCGAAGAACTGATGGCCGTTGGGGCAGAGAAGTTCTAGATTGGAGACCAAAAGCGCAGGCAGCGTGAGACGTCCACCGACAAGATGGACAGACGACCTTGTAAAGATCGCAGGATCACACTGGATGCAGACCGTTCACAAACAGTCGCTGTGGAGAGCCGTGTGGGAGGCCTATGTTCAAGTGTGGACGTCTTTTAGCTGATAATGATGATGATAACTTTATACAAAAAATCTTTTCAATCAATATAAACCTGAACATGAATTTTGTTTCAGCGTTTTTTTTCTGGGCTATTTGGTGTTAGTCAGGTAAAACGTGGCGAGACTTCCATGCAAGTTACAAATATCTTTAGTGAAAAAAACTTACCACAGTACAAGGTTCGATTCCTTGCAAGAACTTGAAGGCACCCGTCATGACGGCTACCGTTTCATTAAACCTCTGCACCTCAACCCCAGATGTGTCGACAAACTTCATGCTAGTTTCGTCTGGACACACGTAGACTGGCGAATCGAAGTTCAAAACCCATTCTTCTTCCTAGGACCAGGTGGAGGCAATATTAAGTTATCTGTTATTTTCTAGCTATTTAAAAATACCATGTCAATCAATTTCTCTTTTCGAAGGATAAAACTCCAAGGGAAATTACGGTACACAATTTTATATAAAATCTCGCGAATAAATAAAAAAATTAACATAGAAAACTTATAAAATGAACACTACCTACCTACTTAAATAAAATTATAAATAAAAGGGCCTCATTGCCGATAGGTACTTTACTTTTTTCGACAAATAAGCACGAACCAACAAATAATTCAAACGTTAATCAGAAATTATTAAGATATTTTATAACAAGTTGATAAAATTATATAAGAAAAAAAAGGAAATTAAAACAGAAGCTAACGCCCTCCGTATTTATTATTTTTTATTCTTACGTTTCTAAATTAATGCAAAAATATGAATCTAACGACAGTAATTTTAATTATCTTCATATCAAAATAGATTTTGTATGTATTAAAAATCAAGTATACAAGTAAAATTTACTTACCTCCGGCGTATAATATTATAAGTAAATAAATTGTAAAAAATACTTACCTCCGGCGGAGGAGGGAAATTGCCCTCACACATTCCTACAAAGAGGAACGCAAGCCAATAAACACTCATTTTCGCTATCTGTGATCCAGCAAAATGACATCTATTTATAAAATTACCCACTTTATAAAACATGTATAGCGTGATGCTTCTGACAATATTACATGTAACATGTAAAACATGTTTCATTCTGTATTTTTGTGATTGCAATCTCTAACACATTGTTGAAATGATGAGTAAATAGTTTATTACGTGTATAGCTAGTACAATCATTAAGAAAAGTGTCAATAAAACACAGATGCTCTAAAAAAATAGAATTTAATTTGACCTCTAAACGGCAAAATGTTAAGTACAATCACAACATTTAATTTCCAAATACAACTAGAAATAGTTCCTCTAACAATTTCTACGATACACCAAATTTTTAAGAAACCAAGGCGACATTAAAGAAAACAAAAGAAATAAGTGTTCAATAAATTTATTAAAAAAAATACAAAACAAAAAAAAAACGCTCATCCATGCTTGCTAACCCAACGATAAAGATTACAAAATAAACTAGCAAATATTAGTGTTAACAAGTTATATACATAAATATATATTTTTATAGTGCTTAATATTGCAAGTGAGTAATAACAATATTATGTAATATTGGGGCACAACACTGAATTGCGCTAGAGTACTCTATGAAACTAACGTTAGAAAATGCTTAGTAAATGTTACATTATATCAAGCAATTTTATTATGCTGCCCAAATTAACTAAAAATTTCGAAAAATACGTCGATACAAATACCTTCTATATAAAATACATCTTCGTTTAACTCTAAGAGACCAATATTGTGAAGCGTAGTTCACATTATATTCTAAAATAGATACTTTAAATATTTAATTGTCAATAATATATTACTTTTCAAGTCTTAAATTACACATAACCTAATACTGAAAAAGTAACTTTTGACATCGCAAGTGCACTCATATTTATACCAACTCACATACACACGATATGTTAAAAATAGTTAAGAGCTTATTAATGTTAAAAATCTAAATATCCGACAGAAATATATTATTGCATGTACTCAAAGTTGGCACAAATACACAACAGGACAAACTTAACAGGGTCCCAATTCGAATCATCAAAATAAATACTCTTAATACTAATCAAATCCATCCAACTAATTTTATCCAACTTGGGACTCAGTTATTCAAGCACCTTAACAATATTAAAAATATATTATTTTTTTCTCAGAGTTCAATCTATTCTATACTAAAATATAGCATCTTTTAATCGTAAATTATGGAAGAATGCTTAAGTTAAAACGTATCTGCATTGAAAACAAGTATTCGTAAATAAATCTAGTTGCGCTGATACAAACTAACGTTAGACTAGAGAAAAATAAAACATTCGTAGAGATATATTTTTTCGTAGGGGGTTTCTAAATAAAGCTCACTCATAGAATTGCGTGTCGGCCCGTTGCGAAAAAAACAAAAAACCAAAGTGCCACAGAAAACCCACAAGATAAGACAATAACTCGTCTGATATAATATCGAGATAAATCAAAATTTTGAATAATACTATACGTTCTTTCAATAAGAAATATAGAAGCATGCATCTTCATGATGTAACGTAACAGAATTCATTTTGCATCTTTCATATTTTTTTATTTGACGATTCATTCCAGACGAGTTACTGCCAAACCATACCTGGACTGTGGCCGAGCGAACAACCGTTCGAGACAACAAAACCAAAATCGAACCATCGCTTCTGACCGGTTACGTCCACACCACACAAAACAACATCAAAACCAAGCGATGTGG